>OY757014.1:174068622-174371122 GCA_963580285.1 Lucinisca nassula | reverse complement strand
AAGCCATACAATTTACCAATCGAAAGTTATGGCCAATGTAAGTTTTTAAAAACTAGGTCAAATGTCAAGGTCAAGGTCACGAGGTCAAAAATTATAGTACCACTAGAAAGGTCTTGTAAAAAAGAATGCACATGTGAAATATGAAAGCCCTATCACTTACCAATAGAAAGTTATGGGGTATGTTGAAGTTTTAAAAAGTAGGTCAAACGCCAAGGTAAAGGTCACGAGGTAAATATTGATGGTACCAGTATAAAGGTCTTGTGACAAGAAATGCACATGTGAAATATGAAAGCCCTATCACTTACCAATCGAAAGTTATGGCCAATGTTAAAGTTTTTTTAGAAAGTAGGTCAAATCTCAAGGTCAAGGTCACGAGGTCAAAAATTATGGTACCACTTAAACACTTGAAAGGTCTTGTGACAAGGAATGCACATGTGAAATATGAAAGCCCTATCACATATCAATCGAAAGTTATGGCCAATGTTAAAGTTTTTAAAAAGTAGGTCAAACGTCAAGGTCAAGGTCACGAGGTCAAACATTATGGTACCACTAGAAAGGTCTTGTGACAAGGAATGCACATGTGAAATATGAAAGCCATACCATTTACCAATCGAAAGTTATGGCCAAAGTAAGTTTTAAAATCTACAACCTAGTGTGGTGCAGCTGGAAGACCTACTGACGGCTACTACGTCAGGTTTGAGCAACTGAGCTACCACCTTTTTTGAGAAAGATATTCGAGCTCACATAAGGTAAACAAGTCTTTGCAATTAAATGGGATTTATGGCTATGTGAAAATGATTGCTTATATTTACAAATATGACATATTTTTCTTTCTGCTCAAAACATAGATTTTGGATTAGAACCGTCCAATTGTCTATGTTCTAGAATCAGAAATAAGAGAAATAAAGTATATGCGAAAACCAATTTTTCACTGTATAAAGTTGGGTTTAGAGGGGAAGTTATTGCATAGACTTGCTAACATGATGTTTTATTTACTCATCAGTTGTTCTTTCTGCACAAATAGTGGCGTGATGTAACTGGTTACATTATTACGTTAATTGTGTTGACGAGGACGTTAAACCTCAATTCCAACAAACACAATATTTTTAAACAGTGGTGTCTGAATAAAAGTTTACAAAAATGTCACTTAAGGAGTATTAACCAATATTACACATTAAGTGTCATGTGTAAAAAGTGAGCAACTGTCTTGTGAGCAATTGTCTTGTGAGCAAATGTCATGGAGCTGGTTTAACTTTTATTCAGACTCTACTGTAGCTCAACCTGGGTAGGAATAGAAACATTACGTTTTATACTTTCTTTAATTTTTTTCCCATAATTTTATGCATAACAAAACACATATTTTACAATATAAATATATAACAAAGCATAACATTGAAATCATAGCATCACGTGAACAAGTCTGTGGAATGAACACCCCTAAACCCCACCTTATATGAAGGAAACTGAGGTTTACTGGGGTATACATTATTTTTGTTATTTCTGCTACAAGACAGAGGTTGTGGGTACTCGTTAGAACTGCCTCAACCTATGTTTGCAGTATAGATAAGAAAAAATACTACAGAATTTCATAATAAAAATAGTCATTTTAGAGACGTGAAAACATGCACTATGTCGCACGGCTGTGTTATCGTACTGGTCTGTTTAATAGTTTGCATAACGAAAATATGCTTATTGAAATACTGGAAAATTGTACCACCAAATAATAAAAAAAAAAATTGTTCTGATTAAAGATTCTTATATTTTTCATATTTCTGCTCGGGTGCTCGTTAGAAACGCCTCGGCGAAGCGGTTCTAACGATCACCAACGGTCTGTTTATTTTGGGGCGGAAATATGAAAAACAGTGTGTTTTGTGGGTAGTGCCCATAGTCTGCTATTTCTGCTCCAGGCATGGAATGTGGGTGGTCGTTAGAACCGCCTCGGCAAAGCGATTCTAACGAGTACCTATATATCACATACTTAACACATTTTGACACTGTGGTTTGGATTTGTGAAGATAACATACACAGTTTATAATGTTTTTTTTTTTTTTTTGATTATTATCTCTCTATCCGAACTCTGAAACGAGCCCGTCCATACATCACCCCTCCGTAAGTGTCATTTGACGTCTATCTATCTAGGTTTACTACAACACCCCCTGACGAGGATTACGTGTAGGTGATTGCGCGCCGTGAAGAAAAAGGTAGAGTGAATAGTGAGAATAAAAGTGCAATAGTGAGATGAATAAAAACAGATGAAAGTGTTAGTTAATAAGATGAGATTAAAATCAGTTTAAAAACAGGTCTGCTGTGTTTAGGGTAACTGGTGGTCAAGAGACCGAACTGCCACACTGAACTGATTCAGTGTTGACAGCATGACCAAGGAAGATGGCAAGCTGTTCCATTGCACAACAGCCAAAGGGAAAAACGAATACTTGTAATAATCAGTTGAGGTATGGATTTGACGATACACGAAGGGATGGCGCAGGCTTTGACGGGTTGCTCTTGTTGGCTGCTGGAAATACGGTGGCATTTGAACGGCAACCATGCCGTGTGTAATTTTATATAACATACAGAGGCGAGCATCAGCCCTCCTCTGTTCCAGAGACCGCCAGCCAAGTACTTTCTGCATCTTTGAAACGCTGTTGTAAGGCGAATAGTCACTCATGGTCCAGCGAATAGCTCTCCTCTGGACCATTTCTATTTTCTGGGAATAACTTTCGGTATAAGGGCTCCATGAAGTGGAGGCGTACTCAAGTTGTGGGCGCACAATAGTTTTATATGCAGCCTCACCGACACCTTTATGTTTAGTTTTTATGTTCCGTTTAATAAAACCAAGTGATTTATTTGCGTTTGCCGAAATTCTATTAATATGTGTGTTGAAACTTAAGTCGGTGGATAGATCAACACCAAGGTATCTGGCGGAGGATACACTGTCAAGGGTTTTCTTATGCATGGTGTAGGTAGACTCGATTAGATATTGTGACCTGGTGATATGTAAAACTTGGCACTTACCAGGGTTAAATTCCATATCCCATTGTTCCTCCCACTTTTGTAGTTGGTCAAGGTCCTTCTGGAGGTTGGAAGAGTCATCTGGGTTATTAATGGTCAGGTATACCGCAGTGTCATCCGCAAAGAGGCGAACTTGAGACTGCACATTATCGGGCAAATCGTCAATGTACAGTAAGAATAAGATGGGGCCCAGGACTGGCCCCTGCGGTACACCTAAGGATACTGGTACCTCATTAGAACTGTCACCTTCAAGCACAACGGTCTGGCTTCTCCCTATGAGAAAGGACTGGATCCAATACAAGACATTACCTTGAACACCATGAAGTCTAAGTTTGTAAAGCAGTTTGAGATGGTTTACCTTGTCAAAGGCCTTACTAAAATCTAACAGAATGAGGTCAGTTTGCCTGCCTCCTGTCATCGATCTAGTAAGGTCCTCAACAAGTTGAATAAGCTGAGTTTCACAAGACCTGCGTTGACGGAAACCATGCTGTAAGTCATAGAGTACATTATGTTTGTCAAAGTGCCTGGTCAGGTTTGGTGCAATGATGTGTTCCATGGTTTTGCACATAATGCATGTCAGTGAGATTGGTCGGTAGTTGGCTGGATTACCTTTGTCACCTTTCTTGAACAGTGGACTGACGATTGCAGGTTTCCAATCCATTGGGACAGTGCCTGTGTCCAAGGATAACTGGAAAATAGCTGTAACCAATGGAGCTATTTCATTTGAAAGTTCCTTAAGGACAACAGGTTTAATAGCATCCGGGCCAGCTGCCTTGGAAGGGTTTAAGCCAGTCAAGAGTTTAAGGACACCATTTACTGATAGTTCAATATCTGGCATTGTCGGTACCTTGGATTTAAATTTATCCGGTATCAACAAATCTAGGCCAGATGACAAACCATCCAGCAATGCACCTCGGCACAGCTTGACTAGGTCTAAGGCAGATCTGGATGAGAAGACAGAATAGAATTGTCTGTTTAAAGCATTGGCCTTATCAACATTGGAAGTGACTGTAGACTCACCATCTTGTAGAGGGCCTATTCCTTGGGAGTCTCGTTTAGAGCTTTTTAGCAGACTAAACAATCTTTTTCTAGAAAAGTCTGACTTACTTGGATCCTGGTTTTCCTCGTCTGGATTATTTACTCCCAAAATTCCTTCAAGGTAGTTTTCATATGAGCGCTTAATCTTAAATTTCACAGCATGTTTGATTTTTAAGAACTTTTTTCTGCTTTCTGAAGATTTAGTGCCTTTGAACTTTTGGTACAGTTTATCTCGTTTTCGTATATCCCTTTTGATTTGCCTGGTTATCCAGGGAAGGTGCTTTTTTGACCCAATAAATTTTGAAGGAATGAATTTTCTTATACCTTCATGTATGGTGTCTTTAAACTCAGACCATGCCTGATCAATGGACTTACCGTGTATATTTTCCAGAAATGCTGGACTAAATGCCCTCATGTAATTTCTAAAAGACTCCCAGTCAGCCTTCCTATAGAGGAAAGAGCTACGTGGCTGCTGCTTATTAAATTTAGACTTAATATTAACAACAGACTTCACAATATTGTGATCAGAGAGACCAGGAATGATAGAGACTGTATTTACCAAAGTATTATTTGTGGTGAGGAAAAGGTCAAGGATATTATCGTACCTTGTGGCTTCTCTGACAACCTGGAAGAGGCTGAAGTCATTCATAATGTCTATGAATTCCTCATAAACACTAGAGCAGCTGCACCCAGGCTTGACAACAGGTACATCTTCCTCATCCCAAGACAGTCCGGGCAAGTTCATGTCACCAAGGACCCAGATATCTCCCTTCTGTATGCTTACCATGTCTAAGGACTTCCTCAGTTCTGCAAGGCTGACGGCATCATTTTCCCTTGGCCTATAGTAAGAGGCAATAAAGAGAGGTCTGGACCCTATAATAGTTATCTTAACCCAGACTATTTCGCACTCTGTTTTGAACTGTTTCTGTTCAGAAGCTAGGATGGTGTCCTTTATCAGAATAAATACGCCTCCGCCAGTACCTGTTGTACGGTCCTCCCTAAAGGCAGTATATCCTAAATCGTTTCCAAAGAATTCGCTATTAGAAATATCGGGTGTTAACCAGGACTCTGTGCCTATGACTATGTCGGGTTTTCGGATTCCAGTAGTACGCATAGTTCTGCTTTCTTGTTTTTCACGGATTGAAAGTTTATATTGAGTACGTTTAGGGATGCAATTTTGGAACGTGTAAGTGTCGAGGTGGCAGCACCGGAAGATCTGCCTGGCGATTGGTTTTCTGATCCTGAACTCAAAACACTGTAATTGTTCTGAGTGTGCAGAGACGAAAACGATGAAAAACCAGAGAATGAGGAACTACTTGCAGTTGTGTAATTTAAATGGTCGCAGTTCAAGCATGACCATGCAAACGAGCTGTCATTAGCCTGAAAAGTTTCATACGAATCCAAGCTTATGTCTTGGCAGTAGATATGGAACCACTGCTGGCAGTTATCACAGGAAATGGCAGGGTCAGTTTCCAGGACCTCGAGGCCACAAGAGCCGCAGGGAAAAGATATGGGTCCTGGGTTCAATTCAATCTCAGTAGAAATGGTCACAAGTAACAGGGACAAGTATGTTAGGGTCAACCCTGTACTTTTGTTTTTCACTGGTACTCTCCACCGTGTGTTTTTTACCACACTGGCCAAAATCACACTTCTGGATGGTGTGAGTACGTACTGGCCTTCACACTCTTGCTCAATGTGTTTGGCCCCTTCCAAATGCGAGTCTATCGCAGGTACAACAGTTGTGTACAGGGAATAAATGCAGAAAACGGTCAAAATACCTGTTAGCATCTTCTTTGGAAGTGTTTACAAAACTCCAAAATGGCGGCTTAGCTTCACGTGAGGTCAAGGTCAACATGTACACAAACAAAGAAAAGATGAAAAATCAATGAACAAGGACAAAAAATCACAAGTTATGAATTAAACTGGACCTCAATCATGCTGAAAAAGAAAACAAGCAAGTTTGATGAAAAATGACACAACAGAAACCCTGTTTTTATTGGAAAAAGACGAGGTCGGAAAAGCAGCTGTTAGTGGTGAACACGACGCATACGCATGACGTGTCACCATGAACAGCTCATATCCGTTCGTCCGTCCGTCCGTCCATCTTCACAAGCATCACTTCATTCATTCATTTCCGATTGTCCATCTACCAATACTCTTCATTCATTCATTCATTCATTAACTTATATCTATCTCCGTATATTCAAAATGCCGTCCGTTCATCTGTACGTCCGTCCATCTACCAACGCACAACTCCATTCACCCATTTATTCATTTATTTATTCATCCATCTGTCCATTTACTCATCCATTCCGTTTGTCACTCCCTTAAAATATAATTGCGGCGAAACAACCCACGGGCGAAACGACTCACGGGCGAAACGACCCACCAGGTAAGGGCGAAACGACCCACCCCCAAAATCAGGGCGAAACGACTGGGCGAAACGACCCGGCGAAACGACCCGTAACCGTCGGTGATTAGTGAGACCCATCAAAGGCAATTAGAAAACCAGTCCACTGATTAATCTTTCCGGTTCAAAATGGCGACGAAAGGCCACACGTTTGCCTCACCGGTTCAAATTGTACAGATAGACGGACTTGTAATTGTTTAATATATTCTATTCTCACCATGATACCTCTTAGTCCAACAAGTTAGACGTACGCATGCACTCATTTATAGATTTGTTTTTTTTATAGATGTGCATGCGACGTCTAACACGGGGCTTATACAAGTTCATATAGCACTTTTAAAATTTTCACTTATAGCATGTATACCCATTGTATTGTAAGTCCAATTCATGCCTTAGATTGTAAAAAGTCGAAATCTGTGATAAAAATGCTGTCTAACCTTTGTGGATGTAAGAATATTCCTTATTAAAACAAACCATCACTTGACTGACAGAAGTCCACCACCATTGTTTTGAAATAATTGTCATGTGACTTTGGTTACGACTAAAAGTTGGAATTGGATTTTTTCTTCAACGGTTTTTTTTTCTTTCATGTGACGCAGCAACTGGGAATATAAATATCGGGAAACACCACAGCAAGGGAAACAGGTGGCTGGGGTTTGTAAAGCGGAAAGCAGAAATGAAGCAGTAAAAGAGAAGTGGCATACAAAACGTTGGTACACCTCAGCAGTTTGGTTACCCGACACTAAGAATAGCATAAATATAATTGAAATGACCCAAAGAAGAACTGCTAGTTTGGTGGAAGGGGATTAAATACTCCCCATATGATAATGCATCTAACATGCAATGCGAGATCATCACCAGGGATGACCAACCAAAAGATATTCCTTTTATTATTGTCTTTTAAAAATAATACATAATTATGTTGTCATGAAAAAAAAATCCACCATGCTTTTTGACACCCAGATGTCCACTCTGCATATGCTCCCTGTTTTGTTTTGGCAGATGCAGATGCACACTGATGCAAAGTATCAGCAGCACTCCTTTATCAAGTATCAACAGATCTATGGGACAGATTATTTAATCTCGAACAATTTTTCTTTTATCCTTCCACTGACTGCGCAAATGCACATGAAACTCGAAGGAGGGTATTGAGAGAGAGAGAGAGAGAGAGAGAGGCATCATAAAAAATATACATGTTATGCAACATGGAACATCACTGCATTAGCCAGAACCTAAAAAAAATGAATGATTTTCGGATTTTGTGTGTCCCGAGAAAATTAATATTTTTTCGACAATAAATTGCGAGTAAGGCAATTATCATTCTTACTTTGGCAGTGTTGACTTGGAAGAAACATGTTAGGTGCATGGCTGTTGCACGCTGGTATGTATGTTTGCAGAACCAGAAAGGATAAAACGTTACCTTTTATATACATCACTAAAAAGAAAGGACCCAGCACTGAACCTTGCAGTTTCTTTTTCACCTAAATTAAACGGCCCTACTTTACTATAAAAAAAAATTTGAAGAAGGTTTTCTATTGTAGGGATGGCATGGATAAATAGATTTTATGTGGCCACAATTCTACCTTTTGACACAGAAAATGTATTAACACTGAGCTCTGCTTTGGGATAAGACGATCTACAGATTGTGGCATGTTTTAGACTAGGTGCAAAGAAATAGAAGTGAGGGCCGCAGTTATAAAATAGAAGTGGAGGCAATGATCAGGAATCGATACAATTAACCCACAGCTCCCATCAGAGCCTTTAAAATTAGTTCTTGAGATGAAATCTCAAAATAAATTTCTGCTGTATAAAACTAAGTTTATAGAAGAAAAAGCCCCAGCCCAACTTAAAAGTGTAATTGTAGTGAGGGACTTTAACCTGAAACAAAGGCAAGAAAGAAAAGAAGCGAAGTCAACCTGAAACAAAAGGAAGAAAGAAAAGAAGCGAAGTCAAACAAGAAATGTTGAACCTCGCTGGGAATTGAATAGGGCACAAGAAGGTGACCCTGCACGAATGGAAACGGGTGAAAATCCACTGCCCATTCCATTCCTTCATGATGAGAAAAGCAGCCTTTCACAGCTTAACATACACACAGACTCAATAGTTTTCAGAAAAAAAATACCATTTTTAATACAGGGCAAATGCTTTTAGTGACACTACTGAAGGGAGGGAAGGAAACAATGATTGGTGGGGTTTGTCACAGATCCAGAAGAGCAAGCCCAGCCTCTTTAACTGTGGCGTAGGAAACATATTTTAGTTTAAACAGAACTATAAATAATGATCAAAATATTTTTTATCCAAAACTTTCCCGGAAAATTTATCTCCTTTATTCTAACTGTGATAGAGATTGTCTCAAGTGAAGAAAGAAATTGAAATTAGAAAAGTACGTCAAACTAATAATTTATTTTCAAAAGCACAACATTGGTTCCTTAAGGGACGCTCATGTATTACCAACTTCTAGAACTAATGGGGGAATTGACAGAAGCCCCTGGCGCAAACGAAGACATCAGTATAATTTATTAAGAAGGCCTTTGGCAAAATGCCACATAAAAGATTGTTGACTGGGGATATGGTACTTAAATGGATAAAAGAATTTCTGTCGGGTAGAACCCCAAAAGTTGTTATCAACGGCAAATACTCTAAAATGGCAAAAGTCGCTAGTGGTATCCTGCAGGGAAGTGTCCTTGGTCCTATTCTATACCTACTTTTCATAAATGACCTTCCCGACGTTGTTATTGCATGTATGAAGCTCTTTGCTGATGATGCTAAAATACTTGGGAAACTCATTTAGACAGACAGAATATGTTCAGACAGGTATTAACAATGCTTTTGATTGGGCAAAAACTTGGAATGGAATGTGAACTTGGAATATGAACTATCACCTCAAGAAGTGTAAGTACCTACACATCCGAAACCACAAATACCATTATGAATATAAAATGGAAACTGACCAAGAGTAAAAAAACAGCTGAAACAGTAACCACAGAAAAGGACTTGTGTGTAATTATGCAAACTTCTTTGAAGTTCACAGAACATATCAATAAGAAGGTAAATAAAGCAAACTGAAATGTTGGATTAATCTTTCGAACCTTTACATACATAGACACGGAAATATTTTTGAATCTGTACAAATCTCTTGTGAGACCTCACCTCGAATATTCCAAAACCATTTGGTCGCCGATGTTTTAAAAAAGATAAAAAATATTATCGAAAATGTTCAGCGCCGAGCCACCCAACTAGTAAAAACAAAAAACGGACAGCATCTGAGTTATCCGGAAAAATTAAAGACACCAGGATTTCCATCCCTGGGATATAGAAGAGACAGAGCCGGTATAATTCAGCTGTACAAAATATTGCACAAAATAGACAAAGTTGACAAGAACAATGTATTTATTATTCATACACAAGCATCAACTCCTGGACAAATTTTAAAGGTCACATTTAAAAGTACGGGCAAATCCTTTCAAAAATCATAGCGTTGATAATTGGAATTCTCTAACTGTGGACATGGTAAATGCACCCTCCTAAAATGCCTTTCATAAATCGTGTCATTGATAACTTGAATTCCCTAAATGTGGACATGGTAAAAGCACCCTCCTAAAATACCTTTCAAATAAGTTCTGAACGGCCGAATCGCTTTTGGCAGCAACGCCCATCTAAGATCAGTCCATCCTGCTATGCATCCGGACCAGCTAACAGAATGCATCATCAGAGGCCAGTGTGTCTGTTAACATGTCGACCTAGATCCACAGGAATATCAGGCATATAATGGTCACACCAATGCAGTAATGAGAGTCGACATTTTCGAGGACCGTTCCCTTATAAGTGTAAGAAGCCTCGATTTTGTTCTTTTCTGGTTGCCTGCATATTTTTTTTATTTAACAAGCCGAAATCTCCTGCCCAATTTTCTTGCCAAACAACCTAATATATCAATATCCATCTGGTTTCAATTTGCCTTTCTTATTTAACTATAGTAAACACGGTCTTATTACAGAATCATTGTCAGTTGAAATATCACTGATGTACGAAGAGAACAACAGTGGACTAAGAACGGTACCTTGTATAACACCAGACTTAATTGGAGCCTAACTTGAAGGTTCACCATTAACAACAGCTCGTTTTCTGTAGCAACGAAAGGAATATATCCATTTATAGTCTTGTCGTCAGAGAAGTAAACAAATGGCGTGGTGCATACTAAGGCATAACAAAATAATTTGTTTTTAAGTTGTTTAGTAGTTCAGTTGATGCGGGTGTTGGTCGTGGTTGTGTCAAAAAACTGTAAATGTGCCCACCTATGCTTCTTTGTCTGATATTTCTAGTCAATCATTAATCACCATTGTGAAAACATTAACGTTCAAGGGCCTTGTATTCTTGTTCTCAACCACGCACCAAGCTCTCGCATGAAGAGAAAAGAATTAAGTAGGGGAAATGCTTATTAAGATTTGTAAAGTAGAAGTGAAGACCATGATAACCTTTTAATACACTTATCATTGGTTTTAAAAGAAAAAAATCTCAAAATCCCTTTATTAACTTGAGTTTGTCACCGAGCTATTCTGTTTCACCCTCCACATACTTATTCTTTTTTTCAATGCTATCCGTCTTGTTCGTTCGAAAAATAAAAAGAAAAGTATTCCGGTTTTTGCTTTTACCGATGACGTCATTTGACTTCTTTGACCCTGGCTGAGAAGTAAACAAATGGCGTGGTGCATACTACCGGGACGGAATATTGCCTAATTAAAGTTTTAATTTAGTGACTTTTGGAATATTTCATGTTGAGATAAGGAGTTAAAACATTACTTATGTAAGTTACATAGGCAGTTTGTTATGACAACGTTTTAAATGCTCTCAAAGTAATCAGAAAGTGCTCCGCTAGTTTGTCTAGCGGTCCTCACGTAAAGAAAATGGCGTAATCCTTATGAGAGTTCGCGTTCCGAAGAATAACAAAAACATAAATATCAGCATATAAATGTAAAATATGAATGTCTGGAACGCAGAACTCTCATGTATGGGAGTAGATACCTCTAGGCTATTGAACACAAACTACCATATAAAGAGCGTGGCATACAGATGCCCCCACATAGCTGAATTATTATCGCATATTTGCTCAATAGCTAGGACATGATTCGAACTGAATATTAATTCGAACAAGAGACACGAATGCTTGCTAGCATGTGATAGCCCAGTGGTTTGTGCACTTGGCTTTAATGCTAGAGGTCCCAGGTTCGATTCCTGGTATATTCCCGGCAGCGGTGATAAAATTTTGATGTCCAAATACGCTAAATTGTCATCCTTTGCAGGGTGAATGTCATAAAGGGGTGAGTCGAAAAACCCAAATCTACCCAAATCCACTGTATTTACCCAAATCCACTGTATTTACCCAAATCCACCTGATAATTACCCATATTTACCTATAGCTGGCCTATTTAAAGTCATTTAAGTTGTTTTAATGTTTATATGATAGAATATATCACTTAGGACAAATAAATAATCAAATTTTGTAACTTTGATATTTGGGTAGATGATAATTACACAATAACTACCGCACATATCTCACCTCGCTCATGAATATGAATCAATTTTCTGTTGCTTATATGGAAAGGGTTTGAACTCAATGTGTAATTTAACAGGTCTTAAACATTACAAATTTAATTTGCTATTCTATTGATGATTAAATTAATAAAATGTCATTTATCTGTGTTATCTTTTTTTTTTAAGATACGCACCTACTAGGCAGGTATAATGCGACAAAACATCTTCAAGTCAGAATACACAGATTGCCTTAGTTAGGCTGTCCTATGATCATAGCACGTATAGAGATCACCAATACCTGTCTATTTATTTCTTTATTTTATTTAGATTATAACCAAGCAAATAGGAAAGAAAGAAAGAAAGAAAGTAAACCTGCCTCATTCTTTTAAGTTCCGCATCCTCGTCAACAATTTTGTATGACGGTATAAAGGAAGAAAGGACGAAAGTAAGAAAGAAAGAAAGAAAGAAAGCAAGAAATAAGATGATCGAAAGTATCACGGAAACATGGCTATGTAATTTTGTCCGCTAGAGCCCCACTATGATAAAGTAAAATTGGGGTTCACAGGAACAAAGATTATTTTCTTTTTTAGTTCTGATCAAAAACATTGATTATGATACACCAAAGAACTGCCTCGTCTGGTCGGTTCTAATGAGTACCCACAATCTACATTTTAGCCGTTATACGAGAGTTATACGAGAGAAAGACAGGAAGAATAGAAAGGATGAAAAAAGAAATAGTATTTACTCGCTTCTGTGCATTTTGATTTTCCATCCAAGTCAACAAAATTTTACTTTTATTGAAAGAAAATAAAATAAGAACGAATGAATGCCAAAATTAGTAAATGAACGAATATATGATGTTTGAATAGAAAGGAAAAATGATAGAAAGAATGAAAGAAAGAAAATATTATTCAACAAATTAACAAACAAATTTTGCAAGCACGAGTCTGAAATTTTTTACCCCCAACACGGTTTGTGGGGATAAACATTATTTCTTTATTACTTCTACTCAAAACAGATGTACACGTTAGAACCGCCTAACCAAGATGGTCCTAACGAGTGCCAACATCCTAAATCTATGTTTTGAGCCCGTTATACAAAAGAAAGTAAGATGCAGTTACCATGCAGCTTCCTTGCATCAAGGTTGTAACGCCCTCGTTTACAGTTTGATTCTTATTCAAAATAAATTTGTTTGTTTGTATTGGAGTTTAACGACCCAGTCAACACTATTTTAGGTCATTTTTGAGCCGGCCAGTTTACCTATTCACACTTCCTGGGCAGGCTTATACGCCAGCGGTTAACCAGTACAGTGCACATCTCGCCAGAAACTGCGGCTGCCCTTCTTGAATCAGCGGAAGGGAGAGAATGACCGTAGAAAAGATTTCATGATCAATCTCCACAGAAGAATGTTGCCGACCCCGTCAGGAATCGAACCCGCGTCCTCCTGATCACCAGTCAGATGCGCATCTGACGGGGACGTAAAACCTCATCTCAAACAATCAAAACTGAAATTGCTGTTGTGAATTCAGAAGTCTCTTGAATTAATATTTGAATTTTGCGGGGTTTTTTTTTCCTCATTCTTTTAATTCCGTAGATTGTAGGTGCCCGTAAGAGCAACCTTGTACAATTTTGTTATTTTGGATAATAAAGAACACATTGTAAACCCCACTTTTCTCTTCATAATGTGAGGTAAACACTAAACAGGGCTGTTAGTTGAATTCCATGCAGAAAACACGCCTATACAAATGTATTGAAAAAAGTTACCACCAAAATTTTTTTCTGATAAAAATTCTGACAGTTTTCTTATTTCTGCTCAAAAATTAGTTTGCGGGGACTCGACAGGCGGTTCTGTTGAGTACCAACAATTTATTTTTTAAGCAGAAATAAGAAGAATAATGTTTACCCCTGGACACCCCAGTTTAACTATATAAAAGTTGACTTAAAGAGGGTCAAAATTATTTTGGCCTGTTTTCATGATGTGTCTGACTTTTCTAGGCTGTTAAATATTTAAATACGCATTGTCACTTGAACAGTAAGGTCAAGAGCTAAGACATAAAACTAAGATATGTCTATAGTCAAGAAAAGATATATTATAAATATTAGTAGTAGTAGTAGTAGTAGAAGTAGTATTGGAATTCATTATTATCGTTTTATTAGGGCCCCGCACTGAAAGTGTGGGTGCCCTATAGTAATCACTCTGTCCGTCCGTCTGTCCGTCTGTCTGTCTGTATGTCTGTCTGTCCTTTATTTACTAATTTATCTATTTATTTGTATGTTGTTTGTATGTTTTTTATGTTTGTTTTTTTAATTAATATATTTATAAAGACGCATTTTTAAAATATAAATGAATAATGTCCTTCTTTTTATATATATATATATATATATATATATATTTTTTTTTTTTTTTTTTGTTATAAAAAGACTGTTTACTCAGACAAAACCCTTTAGAAAGCTTTAAGTCACGCCCAGTTGTCAAGCGCTGTGTTTATTCGAACAAAAATCCTCGCCAATCAGGACGCTTCATACCCGAAGCAAGTATGTCGAGTCACGCCCCGCTGGCACTGCAGGGGCCAATAGACTAGCAGTTTAAGTGAATGTGAATTACCCACCCCCCTCAATTTAATATTTTTTGAATAATTTTGATGGCGTCTGAGATGTCCCTCACCCACTCAGCGGCAGCAGCAGCAGCATTTCATATAACCCGAGCATAGGCATCATTACGAAAACACGCCTATACAAATATATTATAAACTTTACCGCCGATAAAACGAATATTTTAAGATGAAAAATCGTGATATTTTTATCATTTTTGTTCAAAATATTGCTTGTGAGTATTCGTAAGAACCGCTTCATCGAGGCGGTTCTAACGAGTACCCACAACCTATATTTTAGAGCAGAAATAAGGTATATCCCTGTAAACCCCAGTTTTACTATATGAAAGTGGGGTTCAAGGGGGTAAAAATTATATAGGCGTGTTTTCGTGATGTAAAAGAGAAATCTTGAGCCCAAAATTACTTCCTCGGGCGTGTTTGGACTAGTGACGGATGTGCGGAGGCGTTACGCTGTTTTTGCGACTCATGGGCTTTGCACTAAGGAGCGTTTCGCCAAGGTGTCATGCCGTCGCGAGACAAGCGCCATTATGATAACTTATCCGTGCTTTTTCATATCTCCAAAATGGCTTCTTGTCTGATGAAAATCATTGAGGCAGTTCTAACGAGTACCGGCAACCTATGTCTTGACGCAGAAATAAGAAAAATAATGAGTACCCCCGGAAACCCAAGTTTTTTCATATGAAGTAGGGTTTTGGGGGTCATTTCACGGACTTTTTCACGAGATGGCGACTGCATTACGAAATCATGCCAATATAAACGCAAAGTACATAAATAAAATAATAATAAAAAAAAAAAATAAAACACAAAACCAAAAAGAACACGCGAAACTTATATGCTGAAAAATTGGGAAAGGTCTCCTATTTCTGCTCTAAAATTTAGATTGTGGGTACACGTTAGGGTCGCCTCAGCCAGTTGGTTCTATAACGAACACCAAAATTCTACATTTTAGAAACAATCTAAGAAAAGTAATGTAAACTACTGTAAAACTCGAACTAAGTGTATAAAAAGGGGACTCAATGGGAGCGGAATTCGATAGGTGTGTGTTTTTATCACATTAACACACCTTATAATTTTGCACCCCCATCCACGCAAAAAAAGAAAAAAAAAGAACACTTTAATTCTTTAAACTTGGTTTTACATAGGTATACTCGTACATTATTTTTCTTATTTCTTATCAAAACATAGTTTTTGGGTAACCGTTAGAACCTCCGCGACGAGTCGGTTCTAACAAGTACCCAGAATCTATGTCTAGAACAGAAGTATGAAAAACACCGTATTTTTTGTCGTATTTTTCCCCCTTTCTTTGTTATTAAATATTGTTGCAGTATCCTCAATATAACTGAATTTGAACAGTCGTGATTTTGTGATGCGCTACATTGTTTTATTGGACTGAACACCGAGCCCCAGGTTTTGTTTGTTTGATTCGCGGTTTAATGTCCCCGTCAACACTTTAGAGGTCATTTTAAAGGCGAGGCTTCCTTTTAGTGGGACTTTGCCTCGGCATTGGGGTTAAATTACATCCCAAACCCTGCCATCCAATTAAACCAATATGGTTGATATGCATGGACCGTCCAACTCGCACCACCTTCCTGGGCAGTTTTCCAGTATTCCTGTGCTTTCAGCTCTACGTGGAAGCATTATGCACATCACGAAAACAAGTCCGTGAAACTAAGACCCTCTAAACCCCTCTTTATATAGAGGAAAATGGGGTTTACGGGGGTATACATTATCTGCCTTTTGTTCAAAAACATAGATTGTGGGTAATAGTTAGAACCGCCTCAAGATTCTAACGAGCACCCACAATCTATGTTGAAAGCACAATATATAAAGATATTACAATTTTAACTTAATATTTGTACTTTCTGACACCATGTCGGACGCCGTCTGTGTGTGTGTGTGTGTGTGTGTGTGTGTGTGTGTGTGTGTGTGTGTGTGTGTTTATATATGTTTTTAAAATCAATTAAAATCTGTGCCAAGTGATGGCGCATTCACGCACTCAGAATCTGTGTTTTCACATGTGGCTTGCAAAAGCGATCAGTCATTTTCAATAAGTGAATAGTGAAGGCCATGACCAGACTGCGCAGACACGCAGCTTGAACAGAGCATTCGCTAAGCGCAGGTCTCTTTACGAAAACACTGTATGTATAGTTAATTTTAGGAAATTGTAGGCGCGTGTTAGAACAGTCCTCAAAGATTTGTGGGTAATAGTTAGAACCGCCTCATTGAGGCGATTCTAACGAGCACCCACAATCTATGTTGAAAGCACAATATATAAAGATATTACAATTTTAACTTAATATTTGTACTTTCTGACACCATGTCGGACGCCGTCTGTGTGTGTACCGTTTCCTACTGTTGGGAAGCCCTTTTGGGTCAATTTTTGAGAACCGCCTCGGTGTGGCCGTTCTAAAGAGTACCCACAATGTGAATTTACCGGAAATAGGAAAAATGATCATTACCCATGGAATTTCTGTTCTAAAAATAAATATGTCACTTTACACATTCATGGAGACAGTATCGTCTCTGAGGGTCGTAATGATGGCATGGTATTCAGCGTCATATTTTTTTCCGATTCAGGCATGGCCTAAGCAAACAAGGCCAAAAATGAACGTCGCATAGCGTCATATATGGAGATTCTATTTTTGTCACGAACTAAAAATAGATCTAACTAGTGTTCGAAACCTAGTTAGGGAATCCCTCTCAAACTCGTTTACCTGTCATCATAATTGTTCGCATTTTTGCATAAAATGCATTCATTTGTATTGTTTTAAAGAAAAATACCGGCTATATGTATTTTATTTTTGGAAGCATTTTTTCCGGTTAGCTCAATAATGCACCTCAGTTTAAGGGGGTTAAAATTATATAGGCATGTTGCGTGTTTTCGTAATGTCACGTTTAATAGATACATTTTCGTCGATGACTGACTGACAGTAGCATTATGCAGACTCCCCAAGATTTAATACGTTTAGACAGAAATATTATTACACATTTCCAAAAAGTTACACACATAAAACACTTTTGTGTGCATTGCATTTACTCAGCCTGCATATAACTGCTACTGTCTATGGCCCCAGCAGGTAAGTTCCTTTCCATTCTTTTTCTGAGTCAGGCAAGAATTATTCTGGTGATTCTGACTTGAAGTACCTATTCTTCATCACAAATAATGATGATAATTAATATAGATAGACGCTTATCAATAGTGTCCCGCCCCCACCCATCGGGGCTTGAAAAATAGATAGCGCTACATGATGCTCTTCCACGCAGAGCTGTAACCGACCGCTCAGAGGCTCTAGGCCTACCCAAGAAAAGTGATGTGAGTCGGACCGTCCATGCATATAAATCCAATTGGTTTAATTGGGCGGCAGGGCTTGAGATATCATTTCATTTCAGTGTACCCGGTAAAAGTCCCACAAAATTGGAAGCAACGACTCCAATATTATGGTTGATTTGGGGCTTTTTTACGGTGGATTTGGGCTAACGGGCTTTTGAGGAGAAAAATTAAAATATCGGATTTTTTTCTGGGAATTTTCATTTTGGTGGATACAATTTCCAGTATATTCAATAGGCGTGTTTTCGTAATGGGTTGATTAGTTGGTTGGTTGGTCCTTTCTTTCTTTCTTTCTTTCTTTTCTTTCTTTCGTTCATTCATTCTTTCTTTCTTTCTTTCTTTCCTTCCGCCTTTCTTTCGAAAACACACCTATTGAAATTTATGGGCCGAAATATATTCATCACAATGAAATTTTCAATTAAAATTTATTTTTATTTTTTATTTATTTATTTATTTTTTTATTTTTTTTTTTTTCATATGCTCAAAGCATGGATTTTTGCAACTCGTTAGAACCGCCTCACCGCCTCGATGAGGCGGTTCTAAATAAGAGTGTTTGTTTGCTTGAATGGAGGTTTAACACGGGTTCCGTTTCAGCTCAGCGTGAAAGCATTTCAGAGGTGCAGACCAATCAGTTTCTTTCAGCACCGATTGTGGGGTGGGGGGTCCAAAGAATACCCACAGTCTATGTCTATGATATGTTGTTTTTTTTTTTTAGCAGAACTAATAAAAATAATATTTCCCCTGTAAACCAAAGCCTTGCTTTATAAAAAAAAGTTGTGTTTTTTTAGCAGAACTAATAAAAATAATATGTTCCCCTGTAAACCAAAGCCTTACTTTATAAAAAGTTGTGTTTAATAAGGTCGTATATTCTGCAGTATATTCTGCATTTTTTTTTTTTTTTTGGTGTTTTTTTTTTTTTTTTTTTTCACTCAACCGTCAAACATTCACTTGCCTATTTATTTTCATTTCCTTTCTTGCTTTCTTAATAAAAAAAAACAACAAATAAATAAATGAATAAATAAATTAATAAATATTTTTGAGGTTTACAATTATCTAACATTATTTATAATAGACGTGTGTGAACTATGATTATTACAGTGGTAACAATAGGCAACCAACTGAAAGGTGTTTCGTCACACTACACGCGTCTATCTATAGTGCGTGTTAAATTGTTACAAGTTACTAAATTTGATTATTTATTTGTCCTAAATGATATATTATATCATAGAAACATTAAAAACAACTTATATGACTTTAAATGAGCCAGCTATAGGTGGATATGGGTAATTATCAGGTGGATTTGGGTGGATTTGGGTATATACAGTGGATTTGGGTAGATTTGGGTTTTTCGACTCACCGGTCATAAAGTGCACCGTCCTTCGGAATGGGACGTTAAATGGAGCCCCCCCTCCCCCTGTGCAGGTTAAAGAACCCTACCAAATTTACATGATTACTGAGTAGGCTTTAATTCTGCAAAAGCCTGGAGTGTATGTAATGTACACCTGCTGTGATCGATCACAGTATCAGTAGAAAGAAAGAAGTGGGTTTGTTGTATCTACCTATACTGCAATCACATCTGACCATTATTCACAGGTGTACATTACATACACACCAGGTTTGCAGGATGAAAGAGTGTGTGGCAGCTCAGTGGTTTTAATAGTGCACTTTCCATTGATGCTAGAGGCGCCCGGTTCGATTCCTGGCAGCCGTAATAAAATGGCAATGTTCTAACATGCTCCACTGGCATCATTTGCAGGGATGAATGCCACAAGTGCACCTTCCTTCGGATCGGGACGTTAAGTTAAATGGCGGTTCCCTTGCAGACTTGCCTACCCTTACGATTCGGTTGTAAGGCTTACCATTTTCATGTCCAAATTACGACCCCGTCCGAATTCCGTATGATTTTCGGTGTTTGTAAAAAAATCAGGAAATTGCCACAATTATTCCGGTGCGGATAAGCACTCATTTTTACTGGAACAAGACAATGGTTGCCGTTCCTGGCTTACTGTCACTGCGATATTGAATTAAATTTCATTGTGCAGACTAATAGTAGAGAAGTAATCAGGCCTGGGGTCAAATACTTTCAAAAGTATTCAAATACAAATACTTTAATATTTCACGAATACAGAATACAAATAAAAATACATTTTTTATGAATGTATTCGAATGAGAATACAAATACTTTGCAAATGTATTCAAATACTTTTAGAATACTTTTGAATACATTTCCATCAAAATGGAAATACATGTATATGTATAGTAAATGAAGGACTTATACAAAACAAAAACACCTGGTGACTGTAGTAATGTTTGGGTCATAGCCAGAAACGCATCTCTTTGTTTTCTCTAGAACAATTTAAGACAGTCAATGAAGGTGTGCAGGATCTTGTATGACACAGGTCATTGTAGTGTCTGCAGCATTTATCAATCAAAAGCTAATGATTGATGAATTACATTACATCACATAAACACCTATATAATTCTGACCCCCTTGAACCCCAATTTTATACAGTAAAACTGGGGTTTACTGTAAACCCATTTTTTCTAATTTCAGCTCTAACATACTGATTGTGGGTACTCATTAAAACCACCTCATTAGGATACTGTATCACTTTTGAAAATTCTGCTTGATTATTGCGATGACTTTTTGACACATTTCTTTATAAATTTCATGATGTAAATACACATTATGCTATTAAGTCAGTTCAATGAATTAAATCTCTTGCCATGACTAAAGAAGTACTTTGTTTCATTTTTAGCTCAACGTCACATAGTGACGAGGTGAGCTTTTGGGATCACTTTTCGTCCGTCGTGCGTCCGTCCGTGCGTGCGTCCGTAAACAATTCTTTAAACGACATCTCCTCCTAAACCACTGATCGGATTTTGACCAAACTTCACAGGAATGATCCTTAGGTGGTCCCCTTTCAAAGTTGTTCAAATGGTTCCGGTCCGTTGCACATCTAGGTCATAGGAGCCAAAAACAGATTTTTTTCACCAAAAACTTAAAAAATCTTCTTCTCTGAAACCACAAGGCCCAGGTCTTTGATATTTGGTATGAAGCTTCATCTGGTGGACCCCTACCAAGATTGTTCAAATTACAGTGCTGGGGCAAAAAATGTCCCCGCTCCGGGGCCCTTTGGTTTTACATGGGCTTATATAGGGAAAATCTTTAAAAATCTTCTTCTCTGAAACCGTAAGGCCCAGGTCTTTGATATTTGGTATGAAGCTTCATCTAGTGGACCCCTACCAAGATTGTTCAAATTATAGTGCTGGAGCCAAAAATGCCCCCGCTCCGGGGCCCTTTGGTTTTACATGGGCTTATAAAGGGAAGAGCTTTAAAAATCTTCTTCTCTGAAACCGTAAGGCCCAGGTCTTTGATATTTGGTATGAAGCTTCATCTAGGGGACCCCTACCAAGATTGTTCAAATTATAGTGCTGGGGTCAAATATGCCACCGCTCCAGGGCCCTTTGGTTTTACATGGGCTTATATAGGGAAAATCTTTAAAAATTTTCTTCTCTGAAACCGTAAGGCCCATGTCTTTGATATTTGGTATGAAGCTTCATCCCACACGACCATGGTCCTTCTCCCCCCCCCCCCCCCCCCCCCCTCACTCCGTGGCCCTTTGGTTTTAAATGGGCTTATATAGGGAAAATCTTTAAAAATCTTCTTCTCTGAAACCGCAAGGCCCAGGTCTTTGCTATATGGTATGAAGCTTCATCTAGTGGACTCCTACCAAGATTGTTCAAATTATAGTGCTTGGGCTAAAAATGCCACTGCCCCGGGGCCCTATGGTTTTACATGGGCTTATATGGGGAAAATCTTTAAAAATCTTCATCTCGGAAACCCCAAGGGCCAGGTCTTTGCTATTTGGTATGAAGCTTCATCTAGTGGACCCCTACCAAGATTGTTCAAATTATAGTGCTAGGGCCAAAACTGCCCCCGACCTGGAGCCCTTTGTTTTTACATAGACTTATATAGAGATATTCCTTAAAAATCTTCTTCTGAAACAGCAAGGCCATGGTCTTTGATATTTGGTGTGAAGCTTCCTCTAGTGGACCTCTATCAAGATGGTTTAAATTATAGCCCTGAGGCCAAAAATGCCCGCGCCCTGGAGCCATTTGGTTTTATATAGGCTTATGTAGGGAATATCTTTAATAAAAATCTTCTT
Organism: Lucinisca nassula; assembly: GCA_963580285.1. Lineage (NCBI taxonomy): Eukaryota > Metazoa > Mollusca > Bivalvia > Lucinida > Lucinidae > Lucinisca > Lucinisca nassula. The sequence continues at coordinate 174,349,027 of OY757014.1, read as the reverse complement.
CTCTGAAACCGCAAGGCCCAGGTCTTTGATATTTGGTATGTAGCATATCTAGTGGACCTTTGCCAAGATTGTTCAAATTATAGCCTTTGTTGATATTTGGTATGAAGCTTCACCTTTTTAGACGTCTCTGAACATTATGCACATTATAGCCCTGGGGTTAATAATGGCCCTCCCCGGGTCCCACTTGTTACTCTATGGATCAGGTGAGCGATCCAGGGCCATCATGGCCCTCTTGTTAATGTTCTTATTCATTGTTAGAATTTAGTCATATTGATGATTTTACTGTTCTGTATTTTGTCACCTGTTGTAGCTGCTTGTTGCAACAATTTCTCCATTAGCACCAATATAGCTATGATATTCTAAATATGATTTGGAATCTGCAGTTTTTACAACATACAAATTGATTTTCAAAAATCAGTAATTGTGCATGTGGAGGTGTGGGGGATTTTGTCCACCTTCATAAACAGCAGCTGGATTATGTCCAAAAGGGATTTTGCCCACCTAAACAAATGATGGGAGAGATTTTGTCAATGGGATTTTGTTGTGGGATGGGGGATTTTGTCTGTGATTAAAATGAGGCGGTTATAACAAGTTCCCACAATCTATATTTTGAGCAGAAGTAAGAAAAATATCACAATTTTTCATCTTAAAATTTGTGATTTTTTGGCGATAAAATTTACAATGTATTTGTATAGGCAGCCTGTTTTCGTATTATCAATTCATATACTGCTGAAACTAAATGACCCTTATGAAAGCACATAATAAATTAATCAGTTTGCCTATTGCCTTCTATTTCTACTTTTGAGATTTCAGTTTTCAGATTGCCTTCACTTTCATTTTACTACTTAGGCATTTTTTTTATTTTTTTTTGGTGTATGATTTTTAATATGTTATCAACAGGGAGAATATTCTTATCAAAGAAAGCTCATCAATTTACCAGTATTTAGAATTACATACATGTGGGTAATTTATAGGTTTTTACTTTGGCATGCATATGGCTCAGTTGTAAAAACACCAAGTCTTGACCCTATCTTTCTATCCTGAGGCAATCTATTGGAAGATGACATACAGGTAACTTCACAGATTTACACATCAATGCCTACAGTCCCTTAAAAAGGGACCTTGGCAGTGTAGATTAATTCATATGTCACAGAATATAGTGTCTGATCAAAGTGTACAGTACTTTCTAATTTTCTAAAGATCATAAAATATTGGAAAAATAATAGAAGTAAGCAGACTCCTCTTAAATTGAAATGGACCTGTCTAATAATACAAAATGAAGAGTTCACTGGGCATAAACTGGTAGCAGAATTTATTTTATGCGATCAGCACAAATCAGTCTAAAATATCATATATTAACAAATGGATACATTTGTAAGAACAGACTAGAAATAGTCATGTGCCACAGTGGTGGGCCATGATTGTGAGTTATTTGTGATTGAAGTGTCTCTGACTAAAAAAATATCTAATTGAAAACAGATGTTATTTTCTTCTGTTTTTCACATATCTCAGTCAACAAATTATAATGTCAGTCACTTTAAAAGTAATATAGTCATAATAATGAAATGTTTGTCATCTTAAAAACTTTTATTTGCACCAATGCAGTCAAATAAATCAATTCATATTCTTGGATTTCTGTTATGTATTGTATTAAACCATCTAATAGTAATTTCAGAAGTTCCTACATGAGCAGTCAAGGACTTTAGTGACATCAATTAAAACATTTATGTATTGTTTCATAATTTTTTCCCTGTAAAGAGCAAAGTATTCATAATGTATTCATAAAACTATTCATGAATACATGACTTTTGAAATTTATTCGATTACAAATACAAATACTTTTATTCTAAAAAATCCACAAATACAGAATACTTCACGAATACTCAGAAATGTATTCGAATAGTATTCGAATAAGAATACAGAATACAATTACCCCAGGTCTGGAAGTAATCCAATCACAGTTCATTTAACAATTTCGTTTCGGTATGATCGGCAAGATGGATGCCTTTACAAAGGAAAAAAACATTGAGAAAAAAGAAAAGCTGAATCGGCCGATTCATTGCAGTCAAACCAAATAAATGCACGACAATGGGCTTATCTTGGCCTCGCATCGGATACCTTAAAACCCTTACGAATATAATTTAAATCTTACGATTTTTTATGGGATCTTACTATTCACCTTATTTGCATTATTTGCTGGCTCCCAGCTTGCACATTGTCAATATTGGAAAAACAGGTAACCAGACCCCCCTGACCTTTCAAGGTCAGGGGGGTCTGGTTACCTGTTTTTCCAACACTGATAACCTGCAGACTAGGAACCAGCAGATAATGCAAATAAGGTGAATTTTCTGTCTCAGGGGTCTGCCTGTGCAGGTTAAAGATGCCTACCGTAATTACATGATTACTGTTTAGGCTTTCATCCTCTAAACATGGAGTGTATGTAATGAACATCAAGTAATGGTCAAATGAGACCGATCACAGTATCCTGTGAAAGAAAGCCTTCAAAGTCACACAGAAATCATTTTAGGCCCCCGCCCATAGGGGCTTGAAGAAATATATGGGCTGCATGATGCTTCCACGCAAAGCTGAATCTGGCCTGCACACTAGTACTGGTAAACCGCTTAGAGGATCTAAGCCTGTCCAGGAACTGCGGTGCGAGGCGGACCATCCTTGCTAATAAACCCTATTGGTTTCATTGGGCGGCAGGCATCTCAATGTCGGGTAAAAGTCCCACAAAATTGGAAGCAACGTCTCCAAAAGGACCTTTACAGTGTTGACGGGGGCGTTAAACCTGAAATCAAACAAACATTTTATTATGGTAGGGGTCTTTGACCTGCACATGGGATGACACTCCCAGCTAGGGCTGACTATCGAGGCCAATTTTGACTATCGTGATAGTACATGTATTGCTATCGTGGAAACTACTATCAGGATACTATCGGGTACTGTTATAAATGATTCATAGAGATTATATCACTCACATAAAAAAGGCTAAGAGTGACAGAACAAGTTAGGAAAATTGCAATGGCCTAAAATTGTATGTTTCAATATCAGCATTCATTCCCTCAGGGCTATTCCAGAATAACATCATGGGGAGACGGCTCTTTATATATCCCCACCACCTACAGAAGGACCCACCGCCTAAAAATAGCTTGCTGCTTCCAGTATATATGCCTGTAATACCTATGCACATACACCTTTGCAGTGTTTGAGATTTTCTGCTTGTGGAAACTCACACATGCTGATCGTTCTTAGATTGTTTGATATTTGCCGCCTGTGCTAAAGTAATCTGTGGATTCAGTTAATTAGGTAACCCGATTAATCATTACATAGTATTACGTAATCACAGCACCACATGTTAGCACTTCTTTAAGGGCGACATGAATCTAACAAACTGCATTAACACTTGAATTTACATATCTTTATGTAATGAAATTGGGCCGTTTTGACCTGTTATTTTTTTCTGGAATATCCCTCAAGATATTATAATAGAAATTAGAAAGACAACCAAAAATAAAATAAGAAAGTCACATGAAAAAAAAAAGTGCCAATTTGTCCCAGGTTGTCCAGTGTCCACAATCAAAACGTCCAGAATCACCTTAAGAAAGTATTTGAAAGACGGAGACCTAAGGCCCTACAGAATGACGGCAGGAAAATAAAACTTCCAGAAATTTTTAAATCCCAAATTGGTCTGGCCAGCGGACTGATGACATCATCATTGCTGCATTTGTGCATACTTATCGACTAATTTGTGTCTATCATGTACGCACATGCGCATTCTGTGTATTTCTCGAAAAGCATTTCTAATGAGACCACAAATGGGCGGTTTAATAGTCTGGACCTAATACTCATTAGCCATTGTGTTTGTCGGACGCAAAAAGAGTCACATATACAACAAGTTACCGGTACACTGCAATATACTGTCGTTTATTACCGGTATACATTTACCTAAGTGAATGAGTCAGCACACAGCAAAAGCAAACATTTCTTCATACAAAAGATCAGTTTGTGCATCTTGCAAATGCCTTCAAAACTGAACAGGGAAATGACGTTTGTCCCAGAAGCCATACTACGAAAGGCTAATACAAACAGCAAACGTTTATATATGACTGCGCAGGCTGATCTGAGCCTTCACTTGTCGCACAGGTTTCACTGTTTTGTTTTCAAAAAGTTGCATGCAATGACCATGTGAGCAAACTATCATTGACAGTTTGTTATTTAAAAACGTGGCAAAAAATTTCTGTCTGCCTCAACTGCACGTGCAAAAATGACGGCGGGAAATTCATTGCCCATGAAAATTGACCACACTGTGATACACATGTGCGACCAGCGAAGACTCAGATCATCATGCACATATTTGAAGCCATATCAGTCTGTCCTGATTACAGCTGCATGGATATCCTGAGCAAAAATACTTGCATCATTACACAACAGTACAAGTATATTTTCAAAGTCTATTCAAGAAAAAAATATCGAAACTATCGATAGTTGAATGAATTACGGCAATAGTTATCGATAGTCCAAAGTACTAATGATGCATTGCTATCGAGGGAGTCCCTATCACAATGCTTCGAACTATCGCTGCATCGTCACACCTACTCCCTGCACAGGGGGCCTCCAGTGAAGGTCCCAATCCAAAGGACGGTGCACTTTCTCATTACATTTTTCATGCATAAATAAAAAAATATCAGTATTTTTCGGATGAAAAAAAATGCCTTGTCTAGAGCTATGTTTGTGACAACTCTGGTATCAACACATACAATAGTGACATAGCCTTTGGCAGAATTATTGTGTACTGAAACCTATCTTCCACTTTTAACCCATTTTGTACTGGAAACCCCGAAACGGGTAACTGGCAAACAGTGCAGGCCCAGATCAGACACCGCTAAATGCAGTGTTTGATCAGGGTCTACACTGTTTGCAAAAAGTTAAGCTGTTTTCCAATCAAATTTTGAAGAAAACACAACCTGTTACCCCTAAATTTTGGAATGGACTCCTGCCATATATAAGAAGGAAGATTCCATTTTGGTACAAAAAGGTTTAAATACAGCAGAAATCCATTTCAAAATTTGGGGATGTTATGCTGTGCTATCTTTAAAAATTTATTTTGACATTGGCCGAACTTTTTGCGGGCAGTGTAGGCCTTGACGAGATGCCACATTTTGCTGCCGCTGATCTGGGCATGCTCTGTTTGTCAGCATCCCATTCCGAGGTTTCTCATAATTCATAGCTCCAGATACATTTGTACATGTACACGTAAGGCCCTTTTTAGCTCACCAGACCAAAGGTCATGGTGAGCTTTTGTGACTGTGAGATGTCCGGCGTCATCTTCGTCGTGCATGCGTAAACTTTTCTTGTTAACACTCTAGAGGCCACAGTTTTGATCCAATCATCATCAAACTTGCCCAGAATGATCATCATGACAATATGTGGGACAGGTTCGAATATGGGTCAAGTCGGGTCAAAAAGTAGGTCACCAGGTCAAATCAAATGAAAACCTTAACACTCTAGAGGCCACAGTTTTGGTCCAATCATCCTCAAACTTGCTCAAAATGATCATCCTGACAATATCTAGGTCAAGTTCGAATATGGCTCATCGGGGTCAAAAAGTAGGTCAGTAGGTCAAATCATAGAAAAACCATGTTAACACTCTAGAGGCCACAGTTTTGGTCCAATCATCCTCAAACTTGCTGAGAATGTTCATTCTGGCAATATCTCGGTCAAGTTTGAATATGCGTCATTTCTGTTCATAAAGTAGGTCAGTAGGTCAGATCATAGAAAAACCTTGTTAAAACTCTTAGAGGCCACAGTTTTGTTCCAGTCATCCTCAAACTTGTTCAGAATGATCATCCTGACAATACTTGGTCAAGTTCGAATATGGGTCATGTCAGGTCAAAAAGTAGGTCAAACCACAGAAAAACTAATGTTAGCACTCTAGAGGCCACAGTTTTGGTCCAATCATCCTCAAACTTGCTGAGAATGTTCATCCTGGCAATATCTCGGTCAAGTTTGAATATGGGTCATTTCGGATCAAAAAGTAGGTCAGTAGGTCAGATCATAGAAAAACCTTGTTTACACTCTAGGGGCCACAGTTTTGTTCCAGTCATCCTCAAACTTGCTCAGAATGATCATCCTGACAATATCTCGGTCAGGTTAGAATATGGGTCATGTCGGGTCAAAAAGTAGGTCAGTAGATCAAACCACAGAAAAACCTTGTTAGCACTCTTGAGGCCACAGTTTTGGTCCAATCATCCTCAAACTTGCTCAGAATGATCATCCTGACAATATCTAGGTCAAGTTAGAATATTGGTCATGTCGGGTCAAAAAGTAGGTCAGTAGATCAAACCACAGAAAAAAAATGTTAGCACTTTTGAGGCCACAGTTTTGGTCCAATCATCCTCAAACTTTCTCAGAATGATCATCCTGACAATATCTAGGTCACATTCGATTATGGGTCATGTCAGGTCAAAAAGTAGGTCAGTAGGTCAAATCATAGAAAAACCTTGTTAACACTCGAGAGACCACAGTTTTGGTCCAATCATCCTCAAACTTGCTCTGGACGATCTTGATAATAACTCTGTCACTTTCGAATTTGGGTCATGTTGGGTCAAAAAGTGGGTCAGTAGGTCAAACCACGGAAAAACCTTGTTAGCACTGTAGAGGCCACAGTTTTGGTCCAACCATCCTCAAACTTACTCAGAATGCTCATCCTGACAATATCTCGTTAAAGTTCAAATATGGGTCATGTCAGGACAGAAAGTAGGTCAGTAGGTCAAATCATAGATAAACCTTGATAACACTTTAGAGGCCACAGTTTTGGTCCAATCATCCTCAAACACGCTCAGAATGTTCATCCTGACGATATCTCGGTTGAGTTTGAGTATGGGTCATTTCTGGTCAAAAAGTAGGTCAGTAGGTCAGATCATAGAAAAACCTTGTTAACACTCTAGAGGCCACAGTTTAAGGCCAGTCATCCACAAACTTGCTCAGAATGATCATCCTGACAATATCTCGATCAAGTCCTAATATTGGTCATGTCGGATCAAAAAGTAGGTGAGTAGGTCAAACCATAGAAAAACTTAATTAACACTCGAGAAGCCACAGTTTTGGTCCAATAATCTTCAAACTTGCTCAGAATGATCATCCTGACAATATCTCAATCAAGATCAAATACATGTCATGTAGGGTCAAAAAGTAGGTCAGTAGGTCAAATCATAGAAAAACTTGATAACACACTAGAGGCCACAGTTCTGGTCGAATCATTGTCAGACTTGCTCAGAATGATCATCTCTATAATATCTAGGTCAAGTTCGAACATTGGTCATGTGTGGTCAAAAAGTAGGTCAGTAAGTCAAATCATAGAAAATATTGTTTACACTCTATAGACGGCAATTTTAGTTAAAATATCATTAAACTTGCTCAGAATGATCATCTTGACAATATCTAGGTCAAGTTTGAATATTGGTCATGTGGGGTCAAAAAGAGGGGAGAGGTTAAATTATAGAAAAACCTTGTTGACACTCTGGAGGCCACAGTTTTAGTCCAATCAACATCAAACTTGCTCAGAATTGACCTCTTTTGGTAATACCTTGGTCAGGAGGGGTATTTTAGGAATATAGTGGTACCTATTACAAAGGGCCACCCCCTTCCCCCCGCCCACACTCCCTTTGTCACCATTGTTAGTTAGACTGAGCGTGTTCATCTCCGTCTGGTGCACTGGGACCTGACCCTCAATGTCCACAAGGTGCCCAGATAGTGAAATATAAGTCGGCTATGTATTGTCAAAGAGATGGATACCTCCCCTCCCCCCTTGTCACCATGAGTCATTGCTAGTTAGTTAGACTGAGCCAACTCATCTCTGTCTGGTGCACTAGGACCTGATCCTTAATGTCCACAAGGTGCCCAGATAGTGACATACAAGTCAGCGCTGTATTGTCAAAGAGAACTTTTAAATGACTTCTTCCTCAAAAAAGAAAACAATTTTGAAGGAATGTTCCATGAGTGACACTGACAATTTTCCACTGAACACGATAGCCACCAGAAAAAAAATGTATGACACTTACATTGGATTCGCATATAAAAAGCTGGAGTTCTGATCTTGATTGCGCACAGAACATAGACAAAAATTTCTTATTATCAGGCTACCCATCCATATGAATAACTGACGTGTAGATTGTGGGTACCAGTTAGAACTATTTCACTGATGTGTCTAAGAAGCAGCCACAATCTATTGTTTTGTAGAAATATTAGGAAAATAATGTATACCCCAGTAAAACCCACTCTTCTTCCCCCCCCCCCCCCCCCCCCCCCAAAAAAAAAAACAAACAAAAAACATGCAGTTTCTCCGATTTATTCTCACACTTCTAGCCAAATAATGCGATATCATAAAAATCATGTTGTGTTAGGATAACAACAGATATAATGTAAACCCAGATCAGAAAAGAAGCATTCTATACTGCCATGTTTGTGCTTTCAAATTCGGACATACATGTACGTGACACTAGCTCATAATTTTGTGAACAAATACGTAGGGCAAGCAACTTAGCCAAGTCTGACTTCCTGTAATTGTTAAAATGATTGCAGTTTTGAAGAATTACAGACATTTATGTCACCAGTAAACATCGAAACACTGTTTGACCGAGTGATAAAAAGTATGATCGTGTTGTCACAAAAAAACATGACATTGGTAATTTGTCAATAATATTATCTTCGCCGTAACCCTGGTTTAACTAAATGTGATATTTTACCGACTAATTTTAATTCGTTGATGGGTCATGCTCACTTCAATCAGTAAACTAATTAATTGTAATCCTTAATAACACAGGGATTAGCGCGGCGAGATTAAAAAGGTACAATCATTTTTAACACGTGCCGCAAACCGACCACTTGCAAAAATACCTGTCAATATGTGGCACGTGTGCTTTCAACACAAAAAGTGGCGTCGCATTTGATCTTTTACTGGTATTGCGACCTAAATTAGCTTCTGATTTTACCGCTTCTGTAATTTTGGGCGCGTGTCGCAATAAAAAATGCGTATATATGAATTGGCGATAGTGAATTGTACGTGTACAACAGCAAAAAGTTGGCGTTAAATACACAGAATCCTGCATTTCCGAGAGCTTTGCACTTAAAATGACTTAAGTTCCTAAAAAGCTAGATTGATTTTGAAATGTTCCTTAGGTCACTGTCAGCCAAAATTACTCTTACCCTCCACTCCACCTTATATTACCTTCCATAAGGATCAGGTGAGCGATCCAGGGCCATCATGGCCCTCTTGTTTATCCAGAAAGTGCTGTTACTTTTTATTTCTGCACCAAAACATATGTTGTGGGTATTCATTAGAAGCACCTGGCCTTCTGCACGAAAACATGCTGTGCGTGCTCATTAGCAGCATCTCGGCAAGAAGCTTCTTATGAGTGAGTACCTGCAACATTTCATGTTTTAATGCAGAAATAAAAAAAAAATATGTGGATAACCCCTCTTATCTGGGATTATGCAATATCAAATGGGTTATTTCACGTTCTATACGTATCTGGAGCTAATGATCCTAAGTATTGGGACATATAGGCCTAAGCAAACAGTGCAGACCCCAGATCAGACTGCTCCTGAAGGAGCAGTCTGATCAGGGTCTACACTGTTTGCCATTCCATTTGCACCTTTTGGACTCCTTATAGGAAATGTGAAACAATTTTGGTTAACTTTTTGGAGAATTACAGCAAGTCCTCCCCTCAAGGTGTCCGAATTTTTAGGTTTTTTATTTGTTTACAGGTTGTGTTGAAGATTATCAAGCACTGTCAGGAGGAGGGAGCTGGGGGCCAGGACCTGGTACAGGGTGTGCTGTTAGGACTAGTGGTGGATAGTCGACTAGAAATAACCAACTGTTTCCCATTCCCAAGACACAATGAAGAAGAGGATTTTGATGAAGGTATAGTAGAGACAGCAGAACTTCAGTAATTCAAAGTCAAATGGACTGATTATATTTGTTTGAATTACCATATTTATACACTGTATTTAGAAGGCACATCCTGTAGCGTCTTATCTGGCTGTCTGCTCAGGCATGCCTTCCTAATAATATGGTATGGTACTTGAACTTTGATTTTTGCCCCCGCCCATCATAGCTTGGAGAAATAGATTGGGCTGCATGTTGTTTTCAGGCAGATTTGAAACTGAACACTCATGAATACTGTTACACCGCTTAGAAGGACTAAGCCTGCCCAGGCAAAATGGTGTGAGTCAGACCCTCCAGTCCATATAAGCCATTTGGTTTCATTGGGCGACAGAGCTTGAGATGTCATTTCATTTCGATATCGGGTAAAAGTCTGATAAAATTGAAAGGAACGTCTCTAAAATGACTAATGTGTTGACGGGGACTTTAAACCTCAACTCATGCAAACATGAACTTTGAAGGAAGAAGGGTTGAGACACCTCACATGACCAAGATGGATGTTATACCTACTTATGGTAAAAGGCCCATGCCCATCAGGGCTTAAAGAAATAGATGGGCTGCATGATGCTTCCACGCAGAGCTGAAACTGACCCGCACACGAGTACTGGTGATCCGCTTAGAGGATCTAAGCCTGCCCAGGCAAAGTGGTGCGAGAGTTGGACCGTCCTTGCTTATAAACCCTATTAGTTTCATTGGGCGGCAGGGCTTGAGATTCATTTCATCTCAATGTCGGGTAAAAGTCCCACAAAATTGGAAGCAACGTCTCCAGAATGACCTTCCCAGTGTTGACGAGGACGTTAAACCTCAAATCAAACAAACAAACTTATGGTAAAAACCTTTTGAAAATATACTCTTCATTGTTAGGGCAGACCCGAGACTATTGAAAAAGGGAAATTAAAAGAGATCTTGAAACAGCATTTCCTGTTTAAGGTGACATAGAAAAACAATAGTGTGGAGATAAACAACTTTAACCTTTACCACTCTCTAGGCTAATTCAGCAGACAACAAATTGTTGATATTTTTTCTTTTCTTTTTTTTAGAAAAATATTTGAAAATGCAGTCTGCTGCGAAAATATACCCAGCTAAATCTAAAAAAAAAAAAGTAATGCAATTCTATGTCTGACAAACAGTCAACAGTCAATGTTTGTTCTATTAAATTTCGAAACAAAAATGGAGAGGTACGACAACATCACCTGCATACCTATCCAATATCTTGACTGGTTCTTAGCGTTTCCCCCAGGATTTAAAAAGGGCATGGTAAAGATTCTGAAAAAGGGCACTTTTAACGCGTTTATACCAATAAAAAGGGCACTTTTACGCGCAAACTCCAATAAAAAATGGGCACTTTTTAAGATGCACTCCAATAAATGCTTAAATGCTTTTGAAAAAAGCCTTTTTAAACCAGTAAAATATTATCCTTTGTCTGGGTTAGATAGTTATTGGTATATTATAAGCAGAAGTCTTTTGAAATGCTAATTAGAACAGGGACAAAATAGACTGATACAATGATGCCCTATTCACAATCAAGTTCAGCCTTCATGTAGTTGGTGCATGATCAGTTGGAGACATTTTTTTTTATCTCTGAATTTTCCTTAGTTCCTTCCTCTATCATTGAAATTGATTCATTCTTATTGCAACCATTGTTTTCTTTTTCACCTATCTGGACACACAGAAAGTATTTTTTCCTCTACCATTGTTTTTGCATCCATTGTTTTTCACCTACCTGGACACACAGCAAGTATATTTTCACACCTCCATGAATCATTAGTTATGATGTGGCTATAGACGGATCCAATGTTTTGACACGTGACCTTGTTTACATTTCATTGCGCATGCGCAAAACTACTTTTCCTTTTGATAACGATCTTTCATGGTTGGCAAAAAGCCCCTGGTTCCATGTAAACGCATTGTAAATAGGTTCAATATTACGGGCATATTTTAGTTGATTGACACGGAAAATCGATCGAATTACACTTTAAATGAGTAGATAAATATACTTTAGAGTTCATTCCTGCATCTTCCGCGTTTTAGTCATTCATTCTGCGCGTTTTATTACAAAAAAATAAGACCGTCCCGCCTCGTTACCTGCACAAGTTTAACAGGTAATAATCATCAAAACATCCCCAAAATCTTCTAGAAACCAATAATTACTTGCTAAGACATGTCTATTATAAAAGTTTAAAGGTCAAATTTGTCGTTTCGACTCCAAACGAAATACAATTTTACAGAAAATATCATCGCATTTACAATGGCGATAAACGGCCAAATAAGTTTTTTGCCCACCACCGGTAAGTCCCGGCAAATAGTATTATTGAGCGATGCCGTACTGTTTGGATGTGTCTATTGTCAAGATTTAGCAGTAAGTGTCAATAAACAAAAGGATTAGACAGTGTTCGAAAATAAAATTGTGTAACTTTGTTATTTCTGGTCCAATTTTCATGAAATTTTCACCAAAATAAAGGGCTTTTAATGTACTGTTAAAAAAGGGCATGGCGCCATGGAAAAAGGGCATGGCGCTATGAAAAAGGGGCATGGCGCAGCGCCATGCTAAAATGGGCTGGGGGAAACACTAGGTCTGTTATTCATGTTGGTTGGCCTCGGTAGCTCAGTCAGATGCGGTCTTACAGGTGATCAGGAGGATGCGGGTTTGATACCTGCCGGGGTCGGCAACATTCTTTCGTGGAGATTGATCATGAAATCTTTTCTACGGTCATTCTCTCCCTTCTGCTGATTCAAGAAGGGCAGTTGTCAGTTTCTGGCGAAAAAATGTGCACTGCACTGGTTAACCGCTTATGTATAAGCCTGCTCAGGAAAAGTTTGACTAGGTAAACTGGCTCAAAAATGACTTAAAATAGTGTTGACTGGGTCGTTAAACTCCAATACAAACAAACAAACTGTTATTCATGCTGTTCTAAATACAAACTGGGCACTGAAGAATAGCTACATCACATCTAGGCTTACGGTATTTTCAAGCATCCTAGGACTAACGAGCAGGTGACCAGGGCCCATTTGCATTTTCGCTGATAAAATGTGAGTAGCATTCGCTACTCACATTTTTTTCAGCATAAAATCTAGTGCATATACTACGCCACGTTTAATGATCAAAGTCTATGATATATTGACTAACACCACCACTAGTTTTGAACAAGTATATACATGTACTATTGATGCAGTTTTGTAAATATTTGACGTTTTGTCCATTTTCAGACTTGGGCATGGTTTTATAGGCATACCTGTGATACCTCCCTCATTAGCAGGTCCCTCATTTTGACGCCATTTTTTTGCACAAATTATGCCAAATTTTTTGCAGAATTCTGAGATCTCCCTCATTTAAACTGTGAATTTTCCTATACATTCTTTACATCTCTCATCACAATGGCAAATCTTTTTGATGCAGTAAAAAAATATCACAGGTATGTATAGGGTTCTGTGTAAACTTAATGAAGTACTGCAATAGCTAGGCTTATAAGATATTCATGTATAGTGCTTCTTGCACACCAGATAAGTAAATCCATTGTTTTAGCCTGGGATAGAAATTCTGTTCTAACCCTGGTGTTCTTACCCAAAATCGAATATTCATTGCATGTTTGATAAATGCACTGGTTGAATTCGACCTCATATGTGCCGTCGTTAAGGTTGACGTCGCAGCATGTTATGTGACGTCAATAAACATTCCTGTAGTGTCATCACAATATGGCGGGTGTCGGTAACCGAAGTGACAGCAGCATTAAAAATCCGCACTAAGAAATGGAAGGTATGCAATAAAAAGAATCCTATATGGGTGTGAGGGGTGGATAGAAAAATCCGTCCCTCGGAATCACTGTCCAGCATCACTCGGCCAGCCTCGTGATGCCGGACAGTGACCCATGGGACGGATTTTTCCATCCACTCCTAACACCCATATAAGATTCTTATATTGTATCTAATATTAATGTATAAAGATGACCTGATAAAGTTTTGAATAAATTTTAAAAGAAATGACTGATTAAGTTACTTTTTGGACCAATGATTTGACCTTGTTAGTTTGACTATGACCTTTGACCAACTGACAAAAGCTGTCCATGGGTGACACATATTGTTTATTCTGTTGCAGTGCAATATCAGATGGAGATGATGCGTAACCTCAGAAAAGTGAACATTGACCATCTTCATGTTGGCTGGTACCAGAGTACATATTTCGGTGGCTTCATCAACCGGGCACTACTGGACTCACAATATAACTACCAGTTCTCTATTGAAGAGTCTGTTGTTCTCATTTATGGTAGGTTCTCATTCATTACCAAAATATGCCTATACAAATACCTTGTATATTTTACTGCTGAAAAAAAAAACTGAATATTTTAAGATGAAAAATTGTTATATTTTTCTTATTTCTGCTCAAAATATATAATGGGTATATGTTAGAACTGCATGATTGAGGCTGTTCTAACGAGTACCCACAATCTGTATTTTAGAGCAGAAATAAAAAAAAAATAGGTTTACCCCTGTAAACCCCAGGTTTACTTTTATAATAAAAAGTGGGGTTCAAGGAGGTCAAAATTAAACTGACATGTTTTTGTTTTGTGTAGTGTCTTATTTCCACACAAATAGTCCAGAAAGGTTCAAGTAAAGAAAGCTAAGTTGTATAATGGTAATGCTGCTCGCCTCATATATCAGGTTTAAGGGGCTCTTCAGACGTTTGAATTGTTCTTTAAGCGAGGTCCCATCTCCATATGATCTTAATTGTTGGTGAGACATAAAACTCAAACACACACAGCGTGAGATAACATTATGAGTCAAGCCCCCCCACCCTCTCCCCCCATCGAAGCTTGAAGAAATAGATTGGCTGCATTATGCTTCCATGCAGAGCTGAAACCGACTGCACACGAGTACTGGTAAACCACTTTGAGGATCTAAGCCTGCCCAGGCAAAGCGGTGCGAGTCCGACTGTCCATCCTTATAAACCCTATTTGTATAATTGGGCGACAGGGCTTGAGAAGTCATTTCATCTCAGTGTCGGGTAAAAGTCCCACAAAATTGGAAGCACAGTCTCCGAAATGACCTATACAGTGTCGACGGGGACGTTAAACCTCAAATCAAACAAAACAAACAAAAACATTATGAGGCTGGCTAAACGGAGCTGAAAAGATAATCGATTATCAGTCCTGGCGTTGTGATTGATAATCGATTAGTAATCACTAAGGTTTTTGTCATAATTTTTCCTGTCTGGCTTTCTGTCTGAGCATGACTCTTACCATATGTTGCACTTTACCATATGTATATTTGAACAGACCGGTCAGAGCAAACAATGTAGACCCAGATGAGACGGCGCAGAATCAGGGTCTGCACTTTTTACCACTCATCCAGCTATTTTAGGCATAACTTTGGGTAGTGAATTGTACCTATCAAGTAATCAATCAAAAACAAATCAGATATGATAATCATTTTTGTGGAATCTATCGATCGGTTAATCGATTAAATGATTAATCGTGTCAGCTTAGGCGTAATGAGGTTATTTAAAGGATAATTTACCTTATATCTTGTTAGAAACTTGTTGTGGGTACCTGTTAGAATTGCCACAAAGGGGCGACTAACAAAGACCATAAAGAAATTTTACGATTACGAGGAGGTTATATTGAAGTTTATCCCTTTCGCATTCCTCCGTGACTGTGGACGATATAACCATCAAGGTGAGTGTACTGTACAGTATGGAAAGAATTTCCCAGGGATTCAAGAAAATGTGTGAATCAACCTCAGTAAATGAACCATCTGTGTTTGAGTTATTGAAGTTATACAGTATACGGTGTACATGTAAAAAGAGCTGGTTGAAAATGAAAGTAATAGATGAGAAAACCTGTCATTGGCAATTAAGGCTGACACGGTTAATCGATCAATAAATTCCACAAAAATGATTATCATTTCTGATTTGCTTTTAATGGATTACTTGATAGGTACAATTTACTACGCAAAGCTATGCCTAAAATAGCTGGATGAGTGGCAAACAGTGCAGACCCTGATGAGACGCCGCATTCTGCGGCGTCTCATCTGGGTCTACACTGTTTGCTCAGGCCTGTCTGTTCAAATATACATATGGTAAAGTGCAACATATGGTTAGAGTCATGCTCAGCAGGGGTGTGGAAATCCTACGTCCGACTCGGGACTTTTTGCCGGCAGACAAGCACGTTTTTTCAGTTCGCTCGTCCGCGGTCAAGTAGAAATTTCGGCCAAAATTTTCAGTAATGCCGAGGTTTCAATATCATGGAGAGAAATTCGCCGATAAATTCCGTTTTAATTGATAAATGGTAGCTCGCAAATGTTTTGTTGCACAAATATCTTTCGGAAAAACCATCGAACTTTCGCGTCTAAATTTAGCATTGTTATGTGTCTTCTGATTGGTCAACACTTTTGAGGTCAAACTCGCGTGATTTTGCGGTCGGCTGAAACAGCGCTACCACCCCAAAACACCCCCAACACCAAAAACTTTCCAGAGCAATATTTTTTTTACTTTATGTGCTTCCGTGAGCGTTACTGACATGAAATTGTTGATTACAATTAATTTCTTTTTTATATCTAATTTTTGTAACCGTTGGCATTCATAAACGTAAAAACTACGTTTTATTGAGGCTAGGTAGTTTGGGGTATTTCGCTGTTTCAACCAACCGCGAAATTACACACGGTAACTAGGCAAATAGGAACCGGAAACGTAAACAATTTTGACACTTTGCGGGAAACATGGATAAATTCGTTGTCAGAACTAGCGCAACTGAACCAAAGAAACGAGATGACAGTTTGTGTTTGCAGTATTTTTTGAAAATTAGTTTTTTGCCAGTTGCTATAAGTCATGATATTATGTTTCTTTGTTTCAATGACCAAAATAAAGAATATGGGAAGTTAAATGTGGAGTTTATTTTGAAAATCCGGACAAGTGAAAAAAATCTGCGGACAAGTAGAATTTTTGGTCTGACTTGTCCGTGGACAAGTGAAAAAAATTGGTATTTCCACACCCCTGCTCAGACAGAAAGCCAGACAGGTAAAATTATGACAAAAACCTTAGCGATTACTAATTGGTTATGGAACACAATGACAGGACTGATAATCGATTATCTTTTCAGCTCTGATTAGCCAGCAATATTGGCAATGATGAACAACATAGGTGCAGATCAGCCTGCACATCTGCGCAGTTTGATCAGCACCCCTATGTTCACTAGGGCTGGCTAATCGGAGCTGAAAAGATAATCGATTATCAGTCCTGTCATTGCGATCGATAATCGATTGGTAATCGCTAAGGTTTTTGTCTTAATTTTACCTGTCTGGCTTTCTATCTGAGCATGACTCTTACCATACTCGTATGTTGCACTTTACCATATGTACCGGTATATTTGAACAGACAGGCCTGAGCAAACAGTGTAGACCCAGATGAGACGCCGCAAAATGCGGCGTCTCATCAGGGTCTGCACTGTTTGCCACTCATCCAGCTATTTTAGGCATAACTTTGGTTAGTAAATTGTACCTATCAAGTAATTGATTAAAAGCATATCAGAAATGATAATCATTTTTGTGGAATGTATTGATCGATTTATACGATTAATCGTGTCAGCCTTAATGTTCACTGCTAGAAGAGTATAATACATCAAGTTAGTATATCTAAAATTTGAAGAGTCTTGCTAGTTTGTGTAGTTGAACAGGCCAGTCCGTGTTACTGTTTGCACATCTGGAAACAGGGTGGGGGTGGTGGGGGTAGGGTCAAGCTGTAAAGAAAGGATTTGATTCTGAAGAGCAAAAGCAGCTTCCTTCTTTAAGTGTAGACCCCTATTGAAAAGGTATATAAAAATATTATTATGTCCCCGGTAGCAACAGCGGGGACATGTTGTTTTTGCCCTGTCTGTTTGTTTGTTGGTTTGTTTGTATGTATGTGGACAACTTTAACGTTGGTCATAACCTTTGAACCATTTGAGATAGAGCATTCATATTTGGCATGTAGGTTCCGTGACAAGAGCTTCACATTCATGTAAAAGATTTTGACCTTGACCTTGATGCGTGACCAACTTTGAAAAAAAAAGGCCTTGCCCGGGGACATGTTCGTGTTTCACAAACACATCTTTCTTTTTTGAAATAATTTTCTCATCTCAATGTACAAGTCAGCCCTTAAGGCATCATGTAAAATTCATGAGCTGACTCGTATATTTTTGTTATTTTTCAAAGCAATTCAGGCTTCACATTTGTGTGAATTGTCTGCAGTCTGCACAGCGGTCAGATATCCTCGTTGAAAAATAAGAAAAAAAGAAAAACTTTAAATGCCAAGAAAACCTGCATCTGAAAAATGTTGTTTGTTTATGTTTTCTGCAGCTTTTCAGTAATAATATTTAATAATTTTTTGTATACAGGCACCCAATGTGGACCCTGATATGACTATGCCTCAGGTAGTAGTCTGATCCTTGTCCACATGTTTGCAAGAATGAGTTTTAAAGGCATTTATTCTTGTTTATTGAGGACCATCTTTGCATTACATAATATTATATAGCCCTCAGTGCTGACTGAAGATAAGACCCCTGTCCTCAACAGGTAAGAGGCCTCTTGGGGAGAGATCAATAGTTTACTAACTGTTGACTAGAGTGTACCTTATTGATTTTCCCCTTAAGTGCCTCAGTCAGGGATTCAACAAGAGCTACTAATCACCATATTAGGGGCTGTCTTTGATCTGCTACAGAGAGTATATCACAGGGGGGCAATAAAACAATTATGAGCACATGGTGTGTCCTACCTTACAAGAATAAATGCCTTTAAAGTAATCAGCAAAAAACAAAACAGAAAACAATAGTTATGATTAGCCAGATATTCTCACTGGAAAAGAAAAGAAAAAATATTTCGAAATAATGTCTAGTAGGCCTGATTGGTGGATTAATGCTTAAAATGATACTAATTTGTGTAACTTCTATTGACAGATCCTTTGCGGACTACTCAAGGCTACTTGTCATTGAAAGCATACAGATTGACACCAGAAATGATGAAATACTATGGCAACCGAGAGCACGATTTCTCTCCCGAGAGCATTAAGGAGGCCAAGATGAGCTACGAGAAAATGTTCGAAGAAATTCCTGTCATTATTAAAAATTCCCATTTAGTCAACAGTATGTTGTGTGAACTTGACGACACAATCTCAGAGAATCAGATGTTTGACCATCTAGACCTTGGAACTAGGTACTATATTTCAACTTTTCATCCTTTTAAACTCTCATCATGCTGAACTTAGATGCATCCTTTTGGAAAACAGTACAGATCCAGATCAGCTGGCTTCGGAAAAGCCAGCTGATCAGGATCTGTACTGTTAAAACAGTATAGATCCAGATCAGCTGGCTTCAACAGTATAGATCCAGATCAGCTGGCTTCGGAGAAGCCAGCTGATCAGGATTTGTACAGTTTTCCATTCTGCTTCTGAAACCATGGTAAAAAATTGAAACCTTGCAACAGATGGTTGCAAATTGGGGAGGAGTGTAGAGTATTGAAATAATTAGTGTTGTGAGGGTTAATCTTCAGTCATAAAACCTAATTTCTGGGGATTCTTGTAGCTCTTGTGTTGCCGACATCATGACTGGTGATGTGCCTATGTGGCCTATTTGGTAAGAGTGCTGAATCTTAACATTTAGGTCTCTCACTGCTGTAGATTGAGTCTGGCTCATATCACATGTTTATGAGATGCGAAGCTCTGCAATCATGGTTTTTTCTTGGATACTTCAGTTTTTGTCTACCTCTGATTAACAATTAGCTCAATATAAGTAGAACAATCTTGAAAGGGCTGAAAAAAAAAACAACAACAACAAAAAAAAAAATCATGACTGGCTGGCTCAGTATTTAGTGAAGTACAGTACAGTTGCGCTATTAACCATTACGCAAACAAGCCTATACAAATACATTCCCACCTTTATCGCCGAAAAAATGAATTTTATGATGAAAAATTGTGACATTTTTCTTATTTCTGCTCAAAATACAGATTGTGGGCACTCGTTAGAACCGCCTCGATGAGGCGGTTCTAACGAGTACCCACAATCTATATTTTAGAGCAGAAATAAGAAAAATAAGGTTTACCCCCGGAAACCCCAGTTTTACTATATAAAAGTGGGGTTCAAGGGGGTCAAATTTATATAGGCGTGTTTTCGTGATGCCTCACCATGTACAATGCTGAATATTTCATGATGCTACAATCC
This sequence comes from Lucinisca nassula, assembly GCA_963580285.1. Classification (NCBI taxonomy): domain Eukaryota; kingdom Metazoa; phylum Mollusca; class Bivalvia; order Lucinida; family Lucinidae; genus Lucinisca; species Lucinisca nassula. The sequence continues at coordinate 174,328,900 of OY757014.1, read as the reverse complement.
GAAATTTTCAGCAATTTGTTATGCCTGATATCAAATTTTATAGGCCCATTTTGAAAAAAAAAGGTTGTATTATGTTAAAGGGTCGGCGTCCGTCCGTAAACTTTTTCGTTACCAAGTAGCACCTTCTACAGTTTTAGTCTGATCAAGCTAAAACTCGGTAGATAATGAGACTATGACCTGGAGTAGCATGTAAAGTTTCGAGGTTGACCGTCCACCAAATATTAAAAAAGTTATGCCTATTTGAAAATTTATCTAAACATTTTTATTTCCGGATAACTCCTCCTAAGTTTTCATCGGATCCAGCTGAAACTTGGTAGATAGTATGACTATGATGTGGAGTAGCATGTACAGTTTCAAGGGTAACGGTCCACTAAATACAGTCGAACTTCGATGGCTCGAACCCCTTTGGGACCATGAAAATTTATTTGAGACAGCGGTAGTTAGAGCCACTGAAGATTACTGCCAAGAGGCTTAACGAGATACTTTTGAACATCTTTCGATGTTATATAATGAAAATGTTTGCCGTGTGTACTCATTAGAATCGCCTCACTGAGGCGATTCTAATAAGTACACACAGCATACATTTGTAATATAAAAGACTAAAATCTCCTTAATCATCCCCCACCATTTCTTATCCTGAGAATTTCCCTAGGGACACAAGTACTAGTTCGACACAACCATGGTAAACGAGCCATCGGTGTTCGAGCCATCGAAGTTCTACTGTATTAATAGAGTTATGCCCCTTTGAAAATGGCTGTAAACATTTTGGTTTTTGGCTAACTCCTGCAATTAACATTTGATCAAGCTAAAACGTAATATATAGTTAGGCCATGATGTGGAGCAGCATATACGGTCCACTAAATAAAAACAAAGATATGCCCGTTTGAAAATTTCTGTAAACTTTTTGTTCCGTCTTACTAACCGCCTGCAATTTAGAAAATTTCTGTAAACATTTTGTTTCTGGCTAACTCCTGCAGTTAACATTCGATCATGGCACGTAAAGTTTCGAGGTTAATCGTCCATCAAATATTAACAAGAGTTATGCTCCTTCGAAACTTTCTGTAAACATTTTCATTTCCTGATAACTCTGCCTACAGTTTTCAGTGGATCAAGCTGAGTTTGATTATGATATGGAGTAGCACATAAAGTTTCAAGGTTAACGGTTCACCGAATATGAACAGAGCCATGCCCCTTTGAAAATTTCTGTAAACATTATGTTTTTGGCTAATTCCTCCTGCAGTTAACATTTGATCAAGCTGAAACTTTATCTATATAGTTACACCATGATGTTGAGCAATGCATATTCTTTTGAAGATATGGTTTAACTAATAAAAACAAAGTTATGCCCTTTGAAATTTTCTGTAAACTTTTTGTTCAGGTTAACTCTGCCTACAATTTAGATCCGGTTAAACTGAAACTCGATATATACACCTGTGGACACAAAAGCGTTCAAACTTTGATGAGCTTCATTTCATTCTGACTTGAAACATCATTCAATATATCCTAACATCCTATCAGTCAGCTGCCAGACAGAAATAAATTCAAAGCACAAGGTGGTGTACATTTCATTGCTGACTCTTGCACTGTCCAATCAAAATACATCTCAAATGTCAATCAGGAAGTGTTTTCCAAAATGAGACCAATCAATTGCTTGATCTAGTTTTAGAATTCTTTGATGAATGACATTTGCTTGTCAAACTAACTTGATGCAAAGGGATTCATTGAAAGTTATTTCATAGGAGTTTGAACGCTTTTGTGTCCACAGTTGTAGTTAGACCATGATGTGGAGCAGTGCATTTTATATCGAGGTTACGGTCCACCAAATATTAATAGAGTTGTACCCCTTAGAAAATTTCTGTGAACATTTTGTTTCTGGCTCATTCCTCCTACTTTTAACATTAGATCAAGCTGAAACTTGAGATACAGTATAATTCCGCTATTAAGACCACCTAAAATTAAGACTAAATCTGCTTTTAGAAGCTTATTTTGAAGGGTGCACTTAGTATTTCTTTATCTTTTCTGGCCATAGTGTCCTCTGGTGAGGGACCACCTTTGGAGCTGTTCAAAAGTAGTCTTTAAGACCACTTTTGAACAGTTCCAAGGGTGGTCTTAATAGAGGAATTTTACTGTATATAGTTTGATCACAATGTTTTTTTTTTTGTTGTTTTTTTTCGGTTTTGGTTTTATGGCCCTTTCAAGATTATTTCACTGATATCGAGCCGATCGTTAGTCAGAGGTGGGCGAAAACCAGACTACCTGGAGAAAAACCACCTGACCTTCCATTGCAGAACTTGGCGTCTCACATGTGACCCGAGCGAGGCTCGAACCACAGTGGTGAGAGACCTAATGATCAAGAGTCAGCGCTCTTAACCACTAGGCCACGGAGTTGATCACAATGTAGAGCAGCACATATTATTTCGAGGTTATGCCCCTTTGCCAATTTCTGTAAACATTGTTTGAGGCTAACTTCTCCTACCATTTAGATCCAATGTTTGTGACTAACTTATCCTACCCTTTAGATCAGATCAAGCTGAAACTTAACCATTATGTGGAGAAATGCATATTGTTTCGAGGCTAGTCCGTAATTGTCCACCAAATATTAATTGAGTTATACCCCTTTGAAACTTTCTGTAAACATTTTGTTTGATGCTAACTTCTCCTGCAGGAAACAATTGATCAAACTGAAACTTGATATTTAGTTTGACAGCACATATTATTTCAAGGTGAGGGTCCACCAAATATTTATAGAGTTATGCCCCTTTGAAAATTTCTGTAAACATTTCTGGCTAACTCCTTTTGCAGTTTAGATCCGATCAAGCTGAAACTTTATATATAGATAGACCATGATATGGAGCAGTGCATATTGTTTCGAGGTTGCAGTCCAACAAATATTAACTTGACACGGGTGCACCACTTTTACCATGGATTTAGAAACAAAATGGAAAACAGTATAGATCCAGATCAGCTGGCTTCTCTGATTTGTCATAAGAAATGACTCATCATGGTGACTCTAATGAGCATACACATATCTTTTAAAGAAAAAAAAGGAAAGAAAAAATGTCCCACCCCTGCATCCCAAGTTATCCCAAAAATATTTTACCGGCCCCCACCCATAGGGGCTTGAAGAAATATATGGGCTGCATGATGCTTCCACGCAGAGCTGAATCCGGCCCGGACACTAGTACTGGTAAACTGCTTAGAGGATCTAAGCCTGTCCAGGAACCGCGGTGCGAGGCGGACCGTCCATGCTAATCATTACGATAACACACCCGTGCGACATAGTGCATTTTTCACATCTCCAAACTGGCTACTTTTCTGATGAAAATCCTTGATATTTTTATATTTATACTGCAAACGTAGGTTTTGGGTGCTCGTTAGAACCGCCTCATTGAGGCGGTTCTAACGAGTACCCACAACCTATGTCTTGGAGCAGAAATAAGAAAAATAATGTTTACCCCTGTAAACCCCTGTTTTCTCTATATAAAGTGGGGTTTAGGGGGGTCTTCATTTCACGGACTTGTTCACGTGATGTAAACACTATTGGTTTCATTGGGCGACAGGGCTTGAATTGTCATTTCATCTCAATGTTGGGTAAAAGTCCCACAAAATTGGAAGCAACGTCTCCAAAATGACCTTTACAGTGTTGACGGGGACTTTAAACCTCAAATCAAACAAACAAATCCCCAAAATAGTTGTTGCCTGGGATTATAGGTAGAACTCCTTGGGAATTCAATGATGATTTTGAATCAGCCATGGTAAGTGAGCCATCGTTGTTCCAAGTTATTGAAGTTTTTGTGTAGACTAAAATCTCTTTTCTTTCAGCTCAGTGTTGGAAAAGAATCTCCGTCTTTTAATGGAGAGCGTTGATGAGGTCTCAATGGATGCCAACAAATTTGTAAACTACCTGAGGCAGTATCAAAAACAGCAACAGGCTAAGCAAGATTATCAGAGAAAAAGGGTAAGTTTGTTAGTTTGTGTTGAGGTTTTTACGTCCCCGTCAACACTTTTAAGAGGAAATGATACATCTTCAGGGGAGGCTACTCCTGCAAAAGTATTTTTGTCTCCCATGTCTGTTGGGGTCAACTCTTAAAGGAAAGAATTTGCTCCTGAGGAGCATATAAGAATCTTATATGGGTGTGAGGGGTGGATGGAAAAATCCGTCCCGAGGGTCACTGTCCTGCATCACGAGGCTTGCCGAGTGATGCCGGACAGTGATCCCGAGGGACGGATTTTTCCATCCACCCCTCACACCCATATTGGATTCTTTTTCTTGCATACCTTCCATTTCTATTGCAAATTTTTAATGCTGCTGTCACTTCGGTTTCCGACGTCCGCCATTTTGTGATGACACAACAGGAATGTTTAGTGACGTCACGCATGACGACGCCGCGCATGAGGTTGTAATCAACCAGTGCATTTATCAAACACGCGATTATATTCGATTTGGGGTCGGAACACCAGGGTCAGAACATAAATTTCTATCCCAGGGTAAAATCACGGATTTCCTTGTCTGGTGTGCAAGAAAATTCTTTCCTTTAAGAGTAGACCCCTTTTTCATTGGGAATGGGCTTTTAGAAAAGTGAACAGGAAGTCCCGAAAGTTGTCTCCCTTTGAAAAATGGCGGGGAAAATCTGCCATGTGTCCCCATTCCCCTTAAGGTCATCTTTGAGACATTTCTTCCAATTTTATGGGACATACCTGAAATTGAGATGAAAGGACATCTCAAGCCCTACTGCCCAAAGGAACTGCAAGGGTTTAAGGAGTGGTCCAACTTGCACTACTTTTCCTGAACCTTCTAAGCAGTTAACCAGTACTCAAGTTTGTCCATTTCAGCTCTGTGAGGAGGCACCATGCAGTCTAATCTGAAAAAGAGTAAAATCTTTTTCTTTTAACATAATGAATATATTTCTAAGAGAGGCAACTCCTTCAAAAGTAGTTTTGTCTCCCTTGTCATTAGGGGTCTACTCTTAATGGAAAGAATTTGCTCCTTTTAATTCTTTCCATTAAAAGTAGGCCCCTTTCTCAGAGGAGAACTTTTTTTTTTGAGAAAACTGTCAGAAAGTCCTAGACATGTTCTCCCTTGCCAAAACAAGGATGGAAAATACTTCAGGTGTTCAAGGGGAATAAATGGGCTTGTAGGGGAGATGACAGCAAGAAATGTTTTGCCACCGCTGTCATTAATAGCTCTCCGCTAATTTAAGGGACAATAAGGGATGCTGAGTGTATGGGTAAGCAAACAAGAAGTTATAAATGTTGCCTCTCTTATAAATCAAAGTATTGAGAGTACTGGTGGATTGATTCGACTTGTCTTTGAGTGTAGGCTTGGGAAAATATTTCAAAATAAGCCTGAACAGGGACTTAAACCCTTAAATTCCTGTACTATAAGCAAACTGTGTAGACCCTGATCAGACACTGAAGTTTTCAGCGTCTGACCCTTAAATTCCTGTACTGTAAGCAAACACTGTAGACCATGATCAGCTGCCACGTTCTGCGGCATATGATCTTGGTCTACACTGTTTGCCAAGCCCAACCCATGATTCCAGCCAAGATTCTATGGATAACCCTTTAACACGCCATGCTGACCTCAATCTGATAGAATTCTGTAAATAAGTTTATCATATGACGTCGCGTCTGAGAGTGTAATAACGCCATGTAATATTTTCAATAATCCACTAGTGGATTAAATATGCAAATTAGCTACATACGTCCCGTAACGTTACATGTACCACGTCCTTAACGACGTCACGTTTTCTAATGACGGAATATTGAAATTTTTGTAAACAATCATGAATAAAACGAGTTTTAAATGTCATATGATAAATAGAATCTTGCATTCGTGCTCATGTATTATTGAATTAATTAAACTCGTTGAGAAAAAGAGATAAAATGCTCGGCAAAGCCTCGAATTTTATCCCTTTTCCTCAACTCGTTTAATAAATTCAATGATACATGAACACTCATGTAAGATCCTCTATATCAACAATTTATTAAACTCGTTGAGGAAAAGGGATAAAATGCTCAGCAAAGCCTCGCATTTTATCCCTTTTCCTCGACTCGTTTAATAAATTCAATAATACATGAACACTCATGTAAGATCCTCTATGTCAATAATTTATTAAACTCGTTGAGGAAAAGGGACAAAATGCTCGGCAAAGCCTCGCATTTTATCCCTTTTCCTCAACTCGTTTAATAAATTCAATAATACATGAGCACTCTTGTAAGATCCTCTATTACTTGGATTTCCTACAAATCAGTGATAGTCACGTGAACTCCAGCACTAATTGAGCCCCGCCAAGCGAATTTGTGTCTTCGAGCATTCCGTCATGACAAATTTTAACTGCGCATGCCCAGCCATTCAGAGGGGCCAGGGATATGGCTTTTTGTCTGAAGGTTCCTCTTGATTCCCTGCTTGTAGGAGCGAGCAGCGAAGGTTCTGGCGAGACTGCGGGGATGCGCAGGCTCGCCTGAACCTTCGCTGCTCGCATAGGCGATAAGTACCAAAATCGCTTGACGGGGCCTAATTGATGTTTTGTCCTTGTAACTTTGGGTCTATTGATAAACAATCGACCCAAAAATATGACAATCAGATAATGTGTGGCTTAATTATATCCCGGGCATATGAAGTATGCTATGGGGGTATATAGTTTTCTTCCTGCTGTTCGTCCGTCTGTCCATCCTTCCGTCAGTCTGTTAACATTTTGGTTAAAGTTTTGCGTCAAAGTTTCTAAGAGATTATATCTTCTGAACCCTTTGATAGATTTAGTTGATACTTATACTGAAGTAACATACTGATCTAAAGATTTCATTGATGCATGTCCCACCCCCCACAGTAACCTTGATGTCAAGGTCACAGATTTAGAAATTTTTCATTTGGTTTAAGTTTTATGACAAAGTTTATAGATGCCTGTATGTTCTAAACTCCAAGACAAATTTAGTTGATACTTGCATCAATGTTGCATACCAGTCCAAAGATTTTATGATGTATGTCTCTTCCCCCACCCACGGTGACCTTGACCTCACGGACTTAGAAATTTTACATTTGGTTAAAATTTTATGACAAAGTATATAGACACCTGTTTGTTCTAAACTCCAAGACAAATTCAATTGATACTTGCATCGATGTTGCATACCAGTCCAAAGATTTCATTGCATACCCCACCCTGCTGCTTCAGTAACATTGATGCTCCCACCCTTCAGTAACTTTGATGCCCTCACTCCCTTGGTCCATTTAGAAATTTTATGTACGGTTTAGCTTTTACAAGCACATTAATTTTATAGATTCTTATAGCTTCTTGACTTCTTCATTCATGTTACATACAAGTCTGAAAGATATATCAGAGGGTGGCACTGGTTGGGGGTATACTTGACCCACTAATTTATCATCAGGATAAGGACTAATCTTTTCTTTGTTTTAGCAATTGGAAAACCAACAGCGGATACAGCGTGGAGACAAACCATTACCGGAAGAGGATATAAATAAACTTTTCAAGCCTCTCCAGCCACCACCTCGCCTCGAAAGTCTACTTGTCACTGGCCAGATAGACAACTACTGCTCTCAGATGGGAGACTTTATCTCACAGAGCTTTGGAAAACTGTTCATGGCAGAAAGTTTACAAGATAAACAGTCCTCATCAACAACTTGATGATCGTGTTGTGCAGTATTTATAAACAAACAAAAATTCTTGAAGACAATCTTGAAATTTTTGAGGAAAAAGAACTTAAGGCTCAAAACTAACAATATTGTTAGTTAACATATTAAAAGTCCTCAAGTTCTTAAACCTTATCCTGCAGAATAAATTAATTTAGCCACACCCATTGCTGACTATCAACCAATCAAATTACTTGATATACTGTATGCATTCAGTTCACAAACTGCACGACAAACAGTGTAGATTGTGGAAGCCATCTGATCTGGATCTACACTGTTTACAAAGGTAGGGGTTGTTGTGACAACAGGATAAGGGTTAAGAAATAGACCAGCTCTAATATATCACAGTTTCGAGGTCAGTTGTAAAGTAGATAAAATCACAAGAGCAAAGTGTGAGTGATTTGTCTACTTAAGATTGAACAATAAGCTCTGATTTACTTCTCAACAAATTACACGCTTGAACTGATCTATTTTGATTCTAACACACTAAAATCGACAATAATTTTTTTGTTTCCTTCAAATTTGCCCAACTTTCCACCATTTTAGAAGATATCCAGACAACATGATTGACTGTATAACAGACATTTATTTCCTTTTGTAATGTTTTTGATGCAAGATAATAAAGCTCCACCGTTTTATGTCATAGAATCTTTGAGTTATTCATGTCCAGCTCCTTTTCAATGATTTGTGGCAAAATAAATCACAGTTCTTTTCCATTGCCTATAGTATATGGGTGCGCTGTGTTAGAATAGCAGATAAAACATTTTGCATCATTAAAACATTTCTTTCTTAGTACGAACCTGCCATCTTTTGTTGCTCTTAAAGGACTGTTTTTGTGAAGAAAACTTGCCATATTTTCCTCATTTATATTTAGAACATAGGTTGTTGATGCTTGTTAGAATTGTCTCATCGGGGCGATTCTGACATTTACCCACAGCCTAAGTCTGATAGCAGAAGTAATGAAAATTATGTATATCCTTACAAATCCCAGTTGACTTTGTATAAAATGGGATTTACTTGGGTTCTCATTTCACAGACTAATTCATGCAGTGAAGTATTGCCTCACAGAATTTGACTCAATTCCCCTGAACCTCTGTGGTTAATTGATAACTTGGGAAAATGTTGAGATTTTTCTAGTGCTAGAGCAATAAAGATGTTCAATAATGTATCTGTCTTTGTTTAATTACTGAAAATTTTGACGGTCTCCGTTGAGTCTGACTGTTGAGTGGGAGGTTGTTGGTTTGTTACCTGCTGGCAAAATTCTTTGATGAATATTGATTTTTGTTTTGTTTCTTTGATTTGAGGTTTAACGTCCCCGTCAGCACTGTAAAGGTCATTTTGGAGACGTTGCTTCCAATTTTGTGGGACTTTTACTCGACATTGAGATGAAATGACATCTCAAGCCCTGCCGCCCAATGAAACCAACAGTTTGTACACTCAATCTCTCTCTCTCTCTCTCTCTCTCTCTCTCTCTCTCTCTCTCTCTCTCTCTCTCTCTCCAGACTAAATGTTGTTCAACCAGGCATGAAAATTAACAGTCAGTAGCAGAGGGCCAGGTGCATTATTGGCCTCATGACAGATTTTTGTATGAAGTTTCATTTGCCAAAAAGCCTGAGTTCAAATTCTAAAATGGATCCTGGAGAAATGTCAGGAACGATGGGTCGAAAGGGTCAAGATATTTTGCTAATACAGTTAAACTTCAATGGCTTGAACAGCCCTGGGACTATGGTCATCCTAGAAGCCTCGGTGGTGTAGTGTTTATGCTACACCCCATATAAACCAGGGCTGGTGGATTAGATAACTTTCGGATCAGTCTTTAAACTGAGGTCCCGTCTCCATATGACATAGCTGTTGGTGGGGCGTATGACCTTAGCTGTTGGTGGGGCATATGACCTTAGCTGTTGGTGGGGTGTATGACCTTAGCTGTTAGTGGGGCATTAAACTCACACATAACTATGGTCATCCTTTCTAGTCGGGTAGCTGTTGATTTCCATTCCATCTGCACCTTTTGGACTCCTTGATGGATCATGAAATTAATATAATATTTAACCCATTTTGTACCAGAAACCCCAAAACCGGTACCTTGGCAAACAGTGCAGGCCCAGATCAGATGCCGCAGAACGCGGCGTCTGATCAGGGCCTTCACTGTTTGCTAAAAGTTCAGTCATTTTCCAAATGAATTTTGATGAAAACACAACCTGACACCCCTAAATTTTGAAATGGACTCCTGGGGCCAGTTGTTCAAAACTAACGACGTCGTTAGTCAACATATCATTAAAACTTTAATCATTAAATATGGCAAATATGCTAGCATTTTTGCTGAAAAAATGTGAGCAGCTTTTGCATTTGCAAAAGCTGCTTACATTTTTTCAGTAAAAATTCCAAAATTTTAGATATTGTACTTGCTAGAAGAGTTAACAATATGTCCGCTAACGAGCTCGTTAAGCTAACAAGGCTTTGAACAACTGGGCCCTGCTGTATATAAGGAGGAAGATCCCATTTGGTACTAAAAGGGTTAAGGCGCATTACAGCCAGTCCTCAAGGTGAGCGAATTGTTAGGATTTTTACTATATTCCTGAATAATCACCATCAGACACTACAATTAACCCTTATCTTGCTGAATATTCATTTATGCCACACCCATTTCTGTCTCTCAACCAATCAAATTACTTGATGTAATTTATTGCTACAAATTCATAAACTGAATGTCAAACAGTGTAGATCCTGATCAGATGGCTTCTTCAGAAGCCATCTGATCTGGATCTACACTGTTTACAAAGAAAAGGGGTTGTTGTGAAAAGCAAGATAAGGGTTAACTATAAATGCCTTGAGCTACCTGAATGAGCAGTCTGATCTGGGTCAGCTTAGGCCAATGTGTCCCAATGCATGGGATCATTACAGTACTTTGTCAAGTTCAGTCATTGTCGCGCCTGCTATAAGCATGGCGCGATACAGGCGCCCGGTTTTCCGTCCGTTGGTTCGTCCGTTTGTCAAGGCGTCAACTTTTGCGACCACCCTGGCATTCACCCTGAGGTTCAAGTTTATTTCTCAAGAACTATAAAAGCTTCATTAATGATACTTGGTACAAACTTGTATCTGGGGATGACAACTTACACGCAAGCATCCATATTTGACCTTGACCTACATTTCATGGTTCACTGACTTTGTAGAAGCCCCTGTGGCGCAGTGGTTATGCTACTCGCCTTGTAAACCAGGGATCGCAGGATCGATCCCGGGCTTCTCCAGACTTTCGGATGAGTCTTTAAACCGAGGTCCCGTCTCCGTATGACCTTAGCTGTTGGTGGGACGTAAAACTAAAACTCACTCACTCACTCACTGACTTTGTAAAATATTGCGACCACCCTAGCGTTCACCCTGAGGTTCAAGTTTATTTCTGAAGAACTAAAAGAGCTTCATTAATGATTTAATGATACTTGGTACAAACTTGTATCTGGGGATGACAACTTACATGCAAGCATCCATATTTGACCTTGACCTACATTTCATGGTTCACTGACTTTGTAAAATATGCGACCACCCTAGCGTTCACCTTAATGGTCAAGTTTATTTCTCAAGAACTATAAGAGCTACATTTATGATATTTGGTGCAAACTTGTATCTGTGGATGGCAACTTAAATGCAAGCGTCTATATTTGACCTTGACCTACATTTCATGGTTCACTGACATTGTAAATTATTGCGACCACCCTAGCTTTCACCCTAATGGTTAAGTTCATTTCTCAAGAATTATTAGAGCTTAATGATACTTAGTACTAGCTTGCATTTAAGAATGGAAACTTTTGTGCAAGCATCTATGTTTGACCTTGACCTACATATCAAAGTTGGGTGACTTTGCACCCCCACAGGCGCGACATAGCCTTCAGCGGAATTCTGGTTTTACAGGTTTAAGGTACATTTAAGTCGCATGAGGTCACAGGTTTGATACCGTCAAACCATCCATCTGACTTTTAGTTAGCAGAGCTGACCCAAGCAAGATTCGAACCCACAACGGTGAGAGACCTAATGATTAAGAGTCCGCACTCTTGGAAAAGAATAAGGCGAATAACAAATAACATATACCTTATTAATCCCAATTGGAATTAACAAGGGACTTTATGACGGTACTTCACAATCATTGGTTTGTTTCCTAATTTTCTTGTTTTATACCGTAAAGATTTGGACACTTTGACATGCTGTAATTCGAAAATTTTAGCAAACTTGTTTCACGATCCAGCAATGAGTCCAAAAAGTGCAAATGGAATGGGAAACTGTAGACCTGATCAGACTGCCCCTTCAGGTCTGCACTTTTCTGTCCCAATACTTAGGATCATCAAGATTATAAAAAAAAATTCTGATGTATGCCTAAAACTGTGAGAAGGCTTACAATTTGACAATTCATGCTTTCTTCCTTTTCTGTGTGAATGTACAGTCAAACCTGTGAACAAAGGCCATCTGTGGGACAGGACAAATTTGGCCTTTGTTCACAGGTGACCTTTATTCGGAGGTTTGACAATTAACATCAGGCCGACGGTGTCCAAAAATTCTTACATTTATTGATGAAATTGCAAGCTGTCACTGGATGAAGAAGCATACTGTTTTCCATTTAATTTACACGACGCCAGCAACCCCACAGGTGTTTAAATCTCTCATAAAAATGTTTGGAACCGTTAAAAAATATGTTCTCGATAGCTCAACGGTTGTGAATAGAGGTGGATAGAAAACAGCGCTGTACAGCTCCCGAATTATCCCTCCGTGTCAATAACCAACAGCAGCATTCGACTTTTCGCGCCGAGCGTCTGCTATTTGGCGCCAAAACATAACCATTCATGAGATCGTAGAAAAGTCCGTTTTTATAATGCAAACATCTACCGTTAGATGTAGCTAATTGTCTGAGGAGGATTAAATCATTTTCACATTGATTGTGGATTAAATTTTATGACTGGAGGTTAAACGCAAATTAGAGACATGACTTGACCATAATTTCACACCTTATCGACACGCACCGCAGGGTGGCAATTATATGACAGGGATTAACAATAGTGTCATACTTGAACCGTAATTAAAACACAGATGGTTTGTCTCTGAATTGACAGTGCCACAATTATTGTGATTTACTTACTGGGCTAGTTTTACCGTCTTAAGGACTGTCCGTCAATTTAAAAAAAAAAAATGTTAAGTCAATTTTTCTTCACTTTTCAAATAAACTACAGTTCTTGTGTAAAACAGAATGCAATGAATTTATTCAATTCAACTCACTCACAAACCGTAACATGTTTGACCAAATCGCCAGGATTAAGGACAGCAATACCAATCAAGCAGGCCAATTATATGCCAATCAATGGCGATAATTACCTCAAAGCTAAAATCATGAGCGTGATGGATTCAATTATAGACCGTTATTCAAGGACAGCAACTCAGTTTGGGACTGAATAACGTGACCGTTGACCGTAGTGCACAGTGGACCGCTATTCCCAGTTAATTTATTAGGGAATTTCGATGGGAGGGGTTGAAAATGACCGTTGTAATAAGGGGACCGTTATTCGGAGGTGACCGTAAGCACAGGTTCGACTGTATTTTTTTCTAAGGCTAAGATGTTTTGACCCTTGCTGAATATTCATTTAAGCCACACCCACTTCTGTCTATCAACCAATCAAATTACTTGATGTAATTTATTGCTACAAATTCAAAAACTGAATGCCAAACAGTGTAGATCCTGATCAGATGGCTTCTTCAGAAGCCATCTGATCTGGATCTACACTGTTTGCAAAGATAGGGGTTGTAGTGAACAGCAGGATAAGGCTTCTTCAGAAGCCATCTGATCTGGATCTACACTGTTTGCAAAGATAGGGGTTGTCGTGAACAGCAAGATAAGGGTTAACACCTTAGTTGAATGATTATTTGCTTCTTTTAAGGTTTATATGGGTTTTGTAGAAGTCCCCAGATGTAGTGATTCAAGTATGTGCCTTATAACCAAGGATTGTACTTCTCCAGACATTCCGATGAGTCTTTAACCCTTTTTGTACCAAATGGAATCTTCCTCCTTATATAAAGCAGGAGTCCATTTCAAAATTTAGGGGTTTCAGGCTGTGTTTTCTTCAAAACTATTTAGGAAAATGGCTAAACTTTTTGCAAACAGTGTAGGCCCTGATCAGACGCCGCGTTCTGCGGCGTCTGATCTGGGCCTGCACTGTTTGCCAGGGTACCCTTTTGGGGGTTTTTGGTTCTGAATGGGTTAAACCAAGATCCAACCTCCGTATGCCCTTAGGGTTTGGTGGGTTGTAAAACTGAAAACAAACAAGCAAACATATATTTAGTCTGCAGTTCATAATTCATTGTAAATTGGTAATCTATTGGTCAGTGAGTGAGTGAGTTTTACTTTTGCGTCCCACCAACAGCTAAGGTCATACGTAGACGGGACCTCGGTTTAAAGACTCATCCAAAAGTCTAATCCATTGGTCAAGACAAAGCCATGATACTAAGCATACATTTGCATCTTCAGAAGCCAATGAAATGCTGTGAACAATATTTGATCTGAAATGAAGCAGCATCTGCAGTATCATCTTCCCATCACAAAAACACGCCTATATAATTTTGACCCCCTTAAAACCCCACTTTTATATTGTAAAACTGTTGTTTACAGGAGTAAACATTTTTCTTATTTCTGTGCAAAAACCTAGATTGTGGTCATTCTTAAGAACTGCCTCACAGAGGCGGTTCTAACGAGTTCCCACAATCTATGCTTTTGAGCAGAAATATGAAAAATATCGGATCTTTTTATCTGAAAATTTTCACTTTTTGGTGGTAAACTTTTCAGTATATTTGAATAGGAATGTTTTCTATTGCAGTGTCTTGTTATTATGTCTCCCCCGAAAAAAATTTTTTCGGAGAGACATATTGTTTTTCCCCCGGGCGTCTGTCTGTCTGTCCGTCTGTCTGTCACACATTCGTGTCCGCTCTGTAACTTGAAAACCGTTAGAGCTATCTTCACGAAACTTCGTGTAAATATTAATCAGCATTAGACGACGTGCAGTGCGCAAGGACCATAACTCTCGCATTTATACTTTTTGAATTATCTCCCATGGAAGTTTGTTGGTATGTATATATGTATGGGCAAATCCTGTCCGGTCAATAACTTTCTTATTTTTTGATGGATTTTAAAATTGCTCGGCAGAAATATTAACAACCATAAGACGATGTGTGGTGCGCATGAGGCAGGTCGGTACCTCAAAGGTCAAGGTCATACTTAGAGGTCAAAGGTCAAAAAAGGGGCCTTTTTATGCCCCCGCCATTCGAAGAATGGTGGAAAGGGCATATAGCGTTGCCCTTGTCCGTCCGTTCGTCCGTGCGTCTGTCCGTGCGTCCGAAACTTAAACGCAGTCAAAAACTTCCTTATTTCTTGATGGATTTTAAAATTACTCAGCAGAAATGTTAACCATCATGAGACGACGTGTCACGTGCAAAACTCAGGTCCGTACCTCCAAGGTCAAGGTCATACTTAGAGGTCAAAGGTCCAAAAAAGGGCCCGAAACTTAAACGCAGTCAATAACTTTGTTATTTCTGCATGGATTTTGAAATTACTTTGTAGAAATGTTAACCATCATGAGACGATGTATCATGTGCAAAACCCAGGTCCGTACCTCCAAGGTCAAGGTCATACTTAGAGGTCAAAGGTCAAAAAAAGGGTCCGAAACTTAAACGCAGTCAATAACTTACTTATTTCTGGATGGATTTTAAAATTACTTTGAAGAAATATTAACCATCATGAGACGATGTGTCACATGCAAACCCAGATCCGTACCTCCAAGGTCAAGGTCATACTTAGAGGTCAAAGGTAAAAAAAAATGGTCCGAAACTTAAACGCAGTCAATAACTTTCTTATCTCTGGATGGATTTTGAAATTATTTGGCAGAAATGTTAGCCATCATGAGACAATCTGCCTCACACAAAACCAACATCCTTACCTGCAAGGTCAAGGTCATACTTAGAGGTGAAATGTGAAAAAAGGGTCCAAAACTAAAACACGGTTAATAACTTTCTATGGATGAATACGAACATAGACATATTTTCAGGCGGGGGCATCCGTGTCCTATGGACGCATTTCTAGTTTTCGTATTTGGTCAATAACTTTCTTATTTTGAGATGGATTTTAAAATTACTTGGCATAATTATTAACAACCATAAGACAATGTGTGGTGCGCATGAGGCAGGTCGGTTCCTTAAAGGTCAAGGTCATACTTGGAGGTCAAAGGTCAAAAAAGGGGCCTTTTTTTCGTATTTGGTCAATAACTTTCTAATTTTGAGATGGATTTTGAAATTACTTGGCATAATTATTAACAATCATGAGACGATGTGTGGTGCACATGAGGCAGGTCGGTACCTCAAAGGTCAAGGTCATACTTAGAGGTCAAAGGTCAAAAAGTGGGCCTTTTTTTCGTATTTGGTCAATAACTTTCTTATTTTGAGATGGATTTTGAAATGACATGGCAGAAATGTGAACCAATATAAGGCGATGTGTTGCGCGCATGACCCAGGTTGGTACCTCAAAGGTCAAGGTCATACTTAGAGGTCAAAGGTAAAAAAAGGGGCCTTTTTTCGGGTTTTGTCAATAACTTGCCTATTTTTAAATAGAATTTGAAGTTACTTGGCAAACATGTTAACTATCATGGGACGATGTGTTGCATGCATGATTCAGTTTGGTACCTAAAATGTCAAGGTCATACATAGAGGTCAAAGGTAAAAAAGGGGTCTTTTTTCGTGTTTGGTCAATAACTTTCTTATTTTTAGATGGATTTTGAAATTGCTAGGCAGAAATGTTAACCACCATGAGATGATGTGTTGCACGCATGACCCAGTTTAATACCTGAAAGGTCAAGGTCATACATAGAGGTTAAAGGTAAAAAAAGGGCCTTTTTTGTGTTCTGTCAATAACTTTCGTATTATGCACCCAACTTTGAAAAAGTTGGAGGGGCATATTGGTTCTGGTTCGTTCGTCTGTTCGTCCGTCAGTTACGCTTTTGATGCATAGCATAACTAAAGAACCGTGTATGCTAGGGTTTTGAAATTTCATATATGGATTCCTCATGGAAAATTAGCTTACGCATATTTTTTTTCTCGTCCGGATTATGCCCCCTTCAAGAGTTATTGCCCTTTGAATTTTTTTTAATAAATTCTTGTCAGCAAGATATCTCAAAAACTATTGGAGCTAGAGCCTTGAAAGTTGGTGAATATATTGATGGTGATGAGTAGATGAACTGATTAACTTTTGACAAAATTCTGAAAAATACTTTGTGAGTTA
This sequence comes from Lucinisca nassula, assembly GCA_963580285.1. Taxonomy (NCBI): domain Eukaryota; kingdom Metazoa; phylum Mollusca; class Bivalvia; order Lucinida; family Lucinidae; genus Lucinisca; species Lucinisca nassula. Next base: position 174,311,957 of record OY757014.1, on the reverse strand, counting down.
TGGCCCTTTGTCATTTTGGTAATTTGTGCCCATTGTAATGTATGCTAAAATTGATGCATAGCATAACTTTAGAACCGTGTATGCTAGGGTTTTGAAATTTCATATATGGATTCCTCATGTAAAATTAGCTGACGCGTATTTTTTTTCTCGTCCGCAATATGCCCCTTTCAAGAGTTATTGCCCTTTGAAATTTTTTTAACAAAATCTTGTCAGCAAGATATCTAAAAAACTATTGGAGCTAGAGCCTTGAAAGTTGGTGAATAGATTGTTGGTGATGAGTAGATGAACTGATTAACTTTTGACAAAATTCCGAAAAATACTTAGTGAGTTATGGCCCTTTGTCATTTTGGTAATCTGTGCCCATTGTAATGTTTGCCAAAAGTGATCCATAGCATAACTTTAGAACCGTGTATGCTATAGTTTTGAAATTTCATATATGCATTTCTGATGGAAAATAAGCTGACGCGTATTTTTTTTCTCGTCCGGATTATGCCCCTTTCAAGAGTTATTGCCCTTTGAAATTTTTTTAATAAAATCTTGTCAGCAAGATATCTCAAAAACTATTGGAGCTAGAGGCTTGAAAGTTGGTGAATATATTGGTGGTGATGAGTAGATGAACTGATTAACTTTTGACAAAATTCCGAAAAATTCTTCGTGAGTTATGGCCCTTTGTCATTTTGGTAATTTGTGCCCATTGTAATGTATGCTAAAATTGATGCATAGCATAACTTTAGAACCGTGTATGCTAGGGTTATGAAATTTCATATATGGATTCCTCATGAAAAATTAGCTGACATGTATTTTTTTTCTCGTCCGGATTATGCCCCTTTCAAGAGTTATTGCCCTTTGAATGTTTTTTAATAAAATCTTGTCAGCAAAATATCTCAAACACTATCGGAGCTAGACCCTTGAAAGTTGTTTAGTATATTGGTGGTGATGAGTATATGAACTGATTAACTTTTGACAAAATTCCGAAAAATACTTTGGGAGTTATGGCCCTTTGTCATTTTGGTAATTTGTGCCCATTGTAATGAATGATAAAAGTGATGCATAGCAGAACTTTAGAACTGTGTATGCTATGGTTTTGAAATTTCATATATGCATTCTTAATGGAAAATAAGCTGACGCGTATTTTTTTTCTCATCCAGATAATGCCCCTTTCAAGAGTTATTGCCCTTTGAATTTTTTTTAATAAAATCTTGTCAGCAAGATATCTCAAAAACTATTGGAGCTAGACCCTTGAAAGTTGGACCATGAGTCATGTGCAAGACCTAGGTCCATACCTCCAATGTCAAGGTCATACCTAGAGGTCAAAGGTAAAAAAAAAGGACAGTCAATAACTTCCTTATTCTTTGATGGATTATGAAATTACTTGGCAGAAATGTTAACCATCATGAGACGATGTGTTGTACCGCAAAGGTCAAGGCCATACTTAGAGGTCAAAGGTAAAAAAGTGCTTTTTTTGTTTACGGCCAATAACTTTTTTATTTTTCTATGAACATTTTTAAAGTTACTATGCAGAAATATTCATCTTCATTATATGATGTGTTGCACACAAGACCCAGCTCAATACCTCCAATGTCAAGGTTATACTTAGCAGTCAAAAACGGGGGAGACATCTGTGTTTTTGTAGAAAAACAAATTCTAGTTTGGCTTTGTGCTGTTGGTTCATGTTTCGTCTGTTTTTGTGTGTGCCTCCATTCTCCATGTCAGTTTCTATAGGTGACTTGAAATGGCTGCGTTCTTGAATTGTGGCCTTTCCTGAGTGGCCTTTTCTTATTAGTCTGTAATGCACTGGTTATTATTCTCCCCAAAGAATTTCAGGGGGGCATATAGTCGCCGCTTCTTCCGTGCGTCCATGCGTCCGTCCCGCTCTTGTTCATGCGAATTCTCAGAAAATACAGGTCGAATTTCAATGAAACTTCTTTGGAATATTAAGTATCTAAGGTGGATGTGCATATCACCTGCGTGTTTTGGTTCAATGATTTTTTTCCAACAGTTATGGCCCTACGATGAATTCTGCATGAATTTATAGGGTACTGTTTGTGTCCACGCAAATTCTCAGCAACTATTTGCAGAAATTCAACGAAACTTCAATGGAATCTTAAGCAGCAACAGGGGTGCGCATATTATCCGTGCTATCTGGTTAGATGATTTGTCACAGAGTTATGGTACTTTGTTCAGGTCACTGTGGCTATTTTTAGAAAAACTTAGTCATCACTCTGGTGCCTACATTTATTGATGGATTTTAATATAACTTCACACAAATTTTGGATATGATGATATCTTGAGCATGTTCGACTTTCAGGGTCCTGGGCTCAAGGTCAAGGTCACTGGCTTTTTTTAGAAAAACTTTGTTTTCGCTCTAGTGCCTACATTTATTGATGGATTTTAATATAATTTCACACAAATGTTGAGTATGATAATATCTCGAGCAAGTTCAACTTTCAGGGTCATGGGCTCAAGGTCAAGGTCACTGCAGCTATTTTTTAAAAAACTTTGTCATCGCTCCAGTGTCGTCATTTGCTGATAGATTTTAATATAACTTCACACAAATGTAGAAGCCTCCGTGGTGCAGTGGTTACGCTACTCGCCTTGTAAACCAGGGATCGCAGGATCGATCCCGGGCTTCTCCAGACTTTCGGATGAGTCTTTAAACCGAGGTCCCGTCTCCGTATGACCTTAGCTGTTGGTGGGACGTAAAACTTAAACTCACTCACTCACACAAATGTTGGGTATAATAATATCTCTAGCAAGTTCAACTTTCAGGATCCTGGGGTCAAGGTCAAGGTTAGTGTGGTTATTTTTAGAAAAAACTTTGTCATGGCTCTAGTGCCTACATTTATTGATGGATTTTAATATAATTTCACACAAATGTTGGGTATGATAATATCTCGAACAAGTTTGACTTTCAGGGTCCTGGGCTCAAGGTCTAGGTCACTGCAGCTATTTTTAGAAAAAAAAACTGTCATCGCTCTAGCATCGTCATTTGCTGATGGATTTTAATATAACTTAAATGTTGGGTATAATAATATCTCGAGCAAGTTTGACTTTCAGGATCGTGGGCTCAAGGTAAAGGTCACTGTGATTATTTTTAGAAAAAACTTTGTCATGGCTCTAGTGCCTACATTTATTGATGGATTTTAATATAATTTCACACAAATGTTAGGTACGATAATATCTCAAGCAAATTTGACTTTCAGGGTTCTGGACTCAAGGTCAAGGTCACTGCAGCTATTTTTAGAAAAAACTTTGTCATCACTATAGCGTCGTCATTTGCTGATGGATTTTAATATAACTTCACACAAATGTTGGGTATTATAATATCTCGAGCAAGTTTGACTTTCAGGGTCCTGGGCTCAAGGTCAAGGTCACTGTGGCTATTTTTAGAAAAACTTGCTGGAGGCAGAAATCTTTCAAACTGTAAACAGAGTTCCATTGCACACAGCCTTTCATTATCAACCTTTCATCAGTCTGATATGACTGAAATACTGCTAAAAAGGATATAAAATCGCAGGTCATCCATCTACATTAGAGTTGCAGATAAATTGGATCAAAGTGAAAGAAGCTAGTCTTGGCAGATGGTCAAAATGACCCTTTTTGACAGTCAAGGGGATAGGATCAGATCCATTTTCGAACGCGTCCTATATTTTATATGCATGTAAAGGCACCCAATACGAGACCATACCTGGAGACAGTCCTATGAGGATTGCCTCTGTGTACGAGAGTAAGTTTTCAATAATTTGTATTAAACAGTTTACCCAATTAATATAGCTAACCTACCACCCAGGATCTTGGGGTATGGTATTGTACGGCGTACCTGAAGACACTTCCTTTCATATATTCCGACTTTTGTGTAGCTGATGTTTCTATGACAGTGCCATCAGCCAAGCTAATCTGTCCACCGATACGTTTTGTTATACTCCATTTTGAAGTACAGTGAGTATTCACAGTATACCGCTCTTTAACTAGGATAATGTTTCCTGTTCCGACTATTGACCTTATTTGCATTATTTGCTGGTTCCTAGTCTGAGGATTATGAGTGTTGGGAAAACAGGTAACCAGACCCCCATGACCTTTCAAAGTCAAGGGGGTCTGGTTACCTGTTTTTCCAATATTGACAATGTGCAAGCTGGGATCCAGCAAATAATGCAAATATGGTGAATTGCACCTTCGGGGAGCATCGATCGGTTTCACCTATATTCTTGTTTGTTTCTGTTACTGGTTGTCTCCCCTGTTTGTGAAAAGTGAAGGGTCATTATGGAGATCTGCCTTCATTGATGGCTATTTTCATTCTTATCAATATACATGCAATGTCATATTTCTCCATTGAGTTTATAATTGGCATCATAATAGATGTCTCATATACTAAAGCAGGTTTCAGGTTACAGACTTTCGAAAATGTTAAAAATTATAATAAGTACTGTCTTTTGAAGTTTTATACAGATTCATACTTTCTAAACCCTAAGGCGAATTAAGTCTATATTTTGTCCATAACCTCAAAAATATGACATCAGCGAATGGTGTAGACCCAGATCAGATGTCATAGAAGGCAGTTTGGACTTTGCCAAACAGTATAGACCCAGATTGGGCTATACTGCTTAAATACATGAAGTTTTGTACAACTTAACTAAACAAATTGAAACAAATACACATCAACATCTTTATAACACTTGTAATGAGGTCCAAACAGAAACCATGTTAGTTAACTCATTTAGTACCGGAAACCCCAAAAGGGGTACATTGGCAAACAGTGTAGGCCCAGATGAGACGCCGCGGAACGCGGCGTCTCATCAGGGCCTATGCTATTTGCAGGAAGTTCAGCCATTTTCCAAATCAATTTTGAAGATGCCACAACCTGTCACCCCTAAATTTAAAAATGGACTCCGGCTGTATATAAGGAGGAAGATTCCATTTGGTACAAAAAGGGTTAAACAACTGTGTTAATCCAAACAATCAAAGCACTGAGAGTACTGATGAGCTGATTGACTCTGCCTGGGAAAATAGTCCTGAACTGAGACTTAAGTTGTTTCGTTTAATCCTAGACCTGATAAGATGCCGTGTTATGCGGTGTCAGATCTGGGTCTGTACTGTTTGCCAGTGCTCAAGTACACAAGCCAAGTCTAGAATACTTTTACACAGCACTCTGATGTCACAGGGAGAAGACTAGCACTGCTATAAATAACCGGTACCTGGATTTCGTACAAGGTCAGCTACAGTCAAGTGGACAGTAACAGACGGGAAGCTTCTTTCGATCGATTGATAGCAATGCCCAAGTTCACAATTTATCTTTTTAAGCATCACTCTGATGTCACAGGGAGAAGACTTACACTGCTATAAATATCAGTACTTGGGTTTTGACATGGTCACAGATAGTCTCGTGGACAATAGCAGGTGGTTAGTAACTCTGCCCTATAATGTAGACTGTGAGTACTTACTAATCAAAGTTCTGAAAGTACTAATAGAAGGTGATGGTAAAAACTGTTAGTTTTTACACTGGGCCATTTCATTTCATTATCTTTTTTTTAATTTTTAAAACAATGGTTTTTATGATTGTAGTAACGCGAGGAGCAGACAAATGAAATGTCAAAAACAAAATTGAGGATCGAACGGTACATGTTGTGATTCCCTTCTTGTGTCAATGAGAATAAATCTGGAGACAATTACATACATAGACTCTAGCAAACAAGCAAACAAGATAATTTACTCAACACTCTATACGTGCTAGCAAATGGCTTTCTTACACCAACGGCCCCCGCCCATATGGGCTTGAAGAAATATATGGGCTGCATGATGCTTCCACACAGAGCTGAATCCGGCCAGCACACTAGTACTGGTAAACCGCTTAGAGGATCTAAGCCTGTCCAGGAACCGCGGTGCGAGGCCAATAAACCCTATTGGTTTCGTTGGGCGAAATGGCTGGAGATGTCATTTCATCTCAATGTCGGGTAAAAGTCCCACAAAATTGGAAGCAACGTCTCCAAGAATGATCTTTACAGTGTTGACGGGGACGTTAAACCTCAAATCAAACAAACAAAAATTTCTTACACCAATATTCCGGGACACTGGCTGGTTTTTATCTGAGGCTTCGATCACAAGTTTAAAAGTTTGTTGGTTGCTATGTTTTGTCAAGTGTTTGAAAGACGTCCGTCGACCAAGTGAAACCTGGATTAAACAAGAGGGCCATAATGGCCCTGAAACGCTCACCTGATCCGAATTGTACAGATAAAGTGGTAGGTAATATAAGGTGGAGTGGATGGTTTGAGCCATTTTGGTTGAGAGTGACCAAAGGAACATTCCTGTGAAATTATTTCAAAATCCGTCTACCTATTTAATAGTACATCACGTGAACAAGTCCGTGGAATGAAGACCCCTCTAAACCTCACTTCATATAGAGAACACTGGGGTTATCGGGTGGGGGGTATACATTATTTTTCATATTTCTGCTCAAAGACACAGGTTGTGGGTACTCGTTAGAACCGCCTCACTGAGGCTGTTCTAACGAGCACCCACAACCTATGTTTTGATCATTGTTAAGAAAAATATCACGGATTTTCATCAGAAAAGTAACCATTTTGGGGATGTTAAAAATGCACTATTTCGCATGGGTGTGTTATCGTAATGAGAAGTCAGTTAAAAGCTTGTTTATTGTTTAGTGACAATGTGAGCTTTTGTGATCACTTTTCGTCCGTCGTCAGTGCGTGCGTAAACTTTTTCTTCAAATGACATCTCCTCCTAAACCACTGATCTGATTTTGACCAAACTTCACAGGAATGATCCTGATGTGGTCCCCTTTCAAAGTTGTTCAAATGGTTCCGGTCCATTGCACATCTAGGTCACAGGCACTAAAAATAGATTTTTTAAACGAAAACTTTAAAAATCTTCTTCTCTGAAACCGCAAGGCCCAGGTCTTTGATATTTGGTATGAAGCTTCATCTAGTGGACCTCTACCAAGATTGTTCAAATTATAGCCCTGGGGGCAAAAATGCCCCCGCCCCGGGGGCCTTTGGTTTTACATAGGCTCATATAGGGAAAATCATTAAAAAGTCTTCTTCTCTGAAACCACAAGGCCCAGATCTTTCATATTTGGCGTGAAGCTTTACCTGGTGGACCTCTACTAAGATTATAGCCTTGGGGCAAAAATTCCCATTGCCCCGGGGGCCTTTGGTTTTACATAGGCTTATACAGGGAAAATCTTTAAAAATCTTCTTCTCTGAAACCGCAAGGCCCAGATCTTTGATATTTGGTGTGAAGCTTCATCTAGTGGACCTCTACCAAGATTGTACAAATTATAGCCCTGGGGGCCAAAATGCCCCCGCCCCCGGGGCCTTTGGTTTTACATAGGCTTATATAGGGAAAATCATTAAAAAATCTTCTACTCTAAAACCACAAGGCCAAGGTCTTTAATATTTGGTGTGAAGCTTTACCTGGTGGACCTCTACTAAGATTGTTCAAATTATAGCCTTGGGGCCAAAAATGCACCCGCCCTGGGGGCATTTGGTTTTACATAGGCTTATACAGGGAAACTCTTTAAAAATCTTCTTCTAAGAAACCGCAAGGCCCAGACCTTTGATATTTGGTGTGAAGCTTCATCTAGTGGACCTCTACCAAGATTGTTCAAATTATAGCCCTGGGGGTCAAAATGCCACCGCCCCGGGGGCCTTTGGTTTTACATAGGCTTATATTGGGGAAATCATTAAAAAATCTTCTTCTCTGAAACCACAAGGCCCAGGTCTTTGATATTTGGCATGAAGCTTCACCTAGTGGACCTCTACCAAGATTGTTCAAATTATCGCCCTGGGGCCAAAAATGCCCCCGCCCAGGGGGCCTTTGGTTTTACCAAAGCTCATGTAGCGGAAATCTTTAAAACTTTTCTTCTCTGAAACCGCAAGGCCCAGATCTTTGATATTTGGTGTGAAGCTTCATCTAGTGGACCTCTTTCAAGATTGTTCAAATTATAGCCCTGGGGCCAAAAATGCCCCCACATCGGGACCCTTTGGTTTTTCATATGCTTATATAGGGAAAACCGTTAAAAATCTTCTTGTTCGAAACCAGAAGGTCCTGGTCTTTGATATTTGGTATGAAGCTTCATCTAGTGGACTTCTACCAAGTTTGTTCAAATTACAGCCCTTGGGCCTAGAATGTACTAGAGACACTAATTCTAAGGTGAGCGATTCAGGGCCCTCTTGTGTTTTATATTAGGATCACTTTTTGTCTGTCATCCGTGTGTAAACAATTTCTTCAAACGACATGTCCTCCTAAACCACTGATCGGATTTTGACCAAACTTCACAGGAATGATCCTTAGGTGGACCCCTTTCAAAGTTGTTCAAATGGTTCCAGTCCGTTGCACATATAGGTCACAGGAGCCAAAAATTGATTTTTTTTTCACCGAAAACTTTAAAAATCTTCTTCTCTGAAACTGCAAGGCCCAGGTCTTTGATATTTGGTATGAAGCTTCATCTAGTGGACCCCTACCAAGATTGTTCAAATTATAGTGCAGGGGCCAAAAATGCCCCCGCCCCGGGGCCCTTTGGTTTTACATGGGCTTATATAGGGAAAATCTTTAAAAATCTTCATCTCTGAAACCGCAAGGCCCAGGTCTTTGCTATTTGGTATGAAGCTTCATCTAGTAGACCCCTACCAAGATTGTTCAAATTATAGTGCTGGGGCCAAAAATGCCTTCGCCCCGGGGTCCTTTGGTTTTACATGGGCTTATATAGGGAAAATCTTTAAAAATCTTCTCTGAAACCAAAGTTTTGTTTGACTAGCATTGGATTTGATTCGGATTTTTTACCATCATGTAAGTCAAACAGAATAGAAGGTTTTTTTAATACACCAAGATGGAACTTCCGCCGTTTCATGTTTTTGAATATTTTTAAGGTCGATACCTGAATTTTCTAGCAGTGGTAAAATACGTAATCCAAAAGGTTTGGTTGCTGTGGGTTTAGTTTCATACTTATCCACAAATTGAGGTGGAAATGAAATTTTGGATGCCGGGTTAGATGGATTAGCAGCAAGTCTAATAGCATACTGAAGAGAAAGTTTCTCTCTGCGCGAAGTTAAAGATGGTTCACCTGCTTCTACATAAAGGCTTAATACAGGAGAAGTACGAAAGGCTCCCATAGCCAGACGAAGGCCTTGGTGATGGATAGTATCCAATGATTTTAAATAGGACTTTCTGGCAGAACCATAAACAACAGACCCATAATCTAATTTAGATCTTATTAAAGACCGGTAAAGATGTAATAAAGTATACCGATCTGCTCCCCAACTTGTATGAGCTAAAACTTTCAAAAGATTCAAAGCTTTTAAGCATTTCGCTTTAAGATATTTAATATGGGGAATAAAAGATAACCTTTGATCAAATATGACCCCAAGAAATTTGGCTTCTTCAACAACAGGAATTTGTGATCCGTATAAAAACAAGGAAGGATGTTCGTGTTTCTTCCGTAGCTTACAAAAATGAACACACTGCGTTTTCGACTTGGAGAACTTGAAACCATTTTTATCAGTCCATTCTTCTATTCTTTTTAAATTTTGTTGTAACTTTCGTTAAATTGTTTTCATATTTTTTGAACGGTAACATATACAGAAATCATCAACATATAAGGAACAATCAATTTTGTCGTCCAAACATTGTGCAATATTGTTTATTTTGATGTTAAATATTGTAGTTGAAAGAATACTACCCTGTTGGACACCCTGTTCTTGATCATAGAAATCTGACACGGTAGACCCCACACGCACCTGAAACATGCGCTCCCCTAAAAAGCTTTCAATAAAACTGGGAAGTTTTCCTCTTAAGCAAATGTTATGGAGATCTTTCAATATTCCATAACGCCATGTTGTATCATATGCTTTCTCCAAGAAAAAGACAGCTACTACGTGTTCTTTGTTAATAAAAGCATCTCGTATAAATGTTTCTAGTCTTATTAAATTATCATTGGTACTACGTTCCGAACGAAAACCCGATTGATATTCTGAAATGAGGTTGTTGGACTCTTAAGTACCAGACTAATCTCTTGTTTATCATTTACTCCAATGTTTTACAAAAACAGCTTGTCAAAGCTATCGGACGATATTTCGTAGGTTCTGCATGATCTTTCCCTGGTTTCGGAATTGGTACAACTGTAGCTACACGCCAGCTCTCAGGACAGACCCCCGTTTCCCAAATATTATTAAAGATATCTAAAAGTATTGTAAGAGAACTTTTTGGCAGATGCTTAAGCATCTGATAATGAAATTCATCGGGGCCGGTTGCCGTATCATGTGATTTTTCAATGGCTTCAACTAGTTCGGATAAGCTGAAAGGTTTGTTGTATTCTTCGTGATTGAGGGATTTAAAGTTTAGATTTCTTTTCTCTTGGTCCTTTTTAAAAGTTCTAAAAGTGTCAGAATAATTTCGCGATGATGAATTTCTCAAGAATGTGCTACCAAGAGTATCTGAAATATCTTTTTTGTTGAAGCTATTGTGTCGAATTCAGTATTTAAATGTGTAAGACTAGAGGACTTTGTTTTTCCTGAAATTTTTCGTACCATATCCCAAACCTTTTTAATGGGGGTTTTGTAGTTCAATTTTGAAACGTACTCCCTCCATGACTTTCGTTTTGAAGCTCGGATTGTTCGCCGAGCTTTAGCTCTAAATACTTTTACATTGTTTAGTTTGTCTGTAGTTGGACTTTTGCAGAGCTTATTCAAAGCCTGTTTGCGTTTTCTGATAGCTTCTTTACAGTCATTATTAAACCAAGGTTTGCTTTTCTTAGTATTTGTGGAGGTCTTTGGAATGCATTGTTCTGATATTTTAATAAGCGACTCTGTGAAATCAGAAACTATGTCAGATGATTCATTAAACTGATCGATTGATAACTCTTCTTCACATAAATTATTGAATAATTCCCAGTCGGCTTTATTCATTTTCCATTTCTGATTACAGTCCTCATCTGGTTCGTTTACGCTCTCAATTATAACAGGGAAGTGATCACTTCCGCACTGATCATCGTACACAGACCAGTCATAATCTAAGAAGAGAGATTGATGACACAAAGAGAGATCTAAAGAAGACAAATGACCTGTCGCAGGGTGAAGGTAAGTATAAGATTTATCATTCATCAAGCAGAGATCGTTCTGTGCAATAAAATCTTCAATAAGTGGTCATCTGTTGTTGTTATCTTTACAACCCCACAGAATGTTGTGACCATTGAAGTCACCAACTAAAAGATATGGCGATGGAAGCTGACCCAGCAACGACTCAAGATGTTCGGGCTTTAAAGTAAATGAGGGTGGAATATAGAGAGAGCAAATTGTAGTTTCTTTATCCAGAGAAACCGACACTGCCACAGCCTGTAGTTCTGTTTTCAATTTGATCTCTCTTTGTGGTATATAAGATTTAACAATAATTGAACTGCCACCAGATGGTCTGTTACCATCAGAGTAGATAGAGTTGTGTGAATTGAAACCCCTATTATCGATGTTGTCATCAGTTTTCAAAAAAGTTTCCTGCAAACAAAAAACCGATGGGTTTAATAAAGTAAGAAGCAATAAGAGTTCGTTACAATTTGACTTAAGACCTCGACAATTCCATTGTATTATTTTGTGTTTTAGATCCATTTTATGGAGAGATATTTATTCGACTAGAAACAAATGCGTCGATATCGACGAAATAACCTACCTTATATAAGGTATCCTTGTAATCTTGCTACCCTTGCGACTAAATGTGTTACCCTCTATAAAGAAGGTCGATTATTATTATTATTATTATTATTATTATTATTATTATTATTTGTTGGAGAGTCATCATCATCCATTAGTTCATCATCGTCCTCGTCAGATGGTAGCCCTATTTGTCTGTAATCTTTTTGGATCGGTTCTCCCGATCCTTTATTGGTCCGACCGGAGTCGGATTTCTCTTTTACATGCGGCGCTGGCTTCGGTTCGGTCGCTGTCGACTCTGAAGTTAGTTGTTTGTGTAATTGGCTTCCTCAGTTTGACAATCTGCATATCATTTTCACTTATCAAATGATACATGCGCGTCTATTGATAAATATATGGAGGCTTATTTTTCTTGAAGCATAGGAGTGATTCGTCATCGAGGGGCTCCAGTGTCGATTGACATAAGAAGGTTAGACCTGAAAGGTCATCACCTAATAAATTTATATTCATTTCTTAATTAACCTACGATTGTCCCCCTGCCGTCGTGTTTTTGTTCCTGCTAGACAGAACTCCCAACTCCCAAAGCAAGCTTGATTGAACTCAAGTTAACTCTAATAGTGCGGCACGAGCCATAACCCGCATGTTTTGGTGCAACTATAGTTAACTCTAGAAAGTCAACCGAACTCGCTCTTAATAACTAGGCCAGGTCAGCTGCAAAACGGGACCAATTTCAAATCTAGATCCATTTTATGACATTTCACTCTGAAGTTCATTGTTTGTGTATTTTGCATCCACAGTTTTTTTTTTTCAATCTGCATATTTTTTCACATATCAAATGATACAGGCGCGTCTCTTCACTGATTTATGAGGACCTATTTTTCTTGAAACAGAGGAGTGATGCGGTATCAAGGGAATTCTTTGGAGTGTTGCCATAAGAAGGTGAGACCTGAAAGGTCATCACCTTCTAAAAAGCAATTGGTACAATTTTTATTTGAAAAAAAAAATGACGTTCTTGGTGATGCACTGGTAGCATTTGATGCCAAGGTTTTCATGATTGTTTACCCAGCAGAAACTGTATGTTAAATTAACATTGAAACAACGTTGAAATCACGGTTTCAACGTCGAGTCCATTTTGTTTTTACTGCAGGGTATTTATTTATTGTGCATTTTTTTCTGCCTCGCCCACAATCATTTCAGCTGCATCCTGGGCCCTGGTTTTGCTAAATAGATTTTTATGCCCCCGCCATTCGAAGAATGGAAGGGCATATAGCGTTGCCCCTGTCCGTTTGCCGTCCGTTCGTTCATCCGAAACTTAAACGCAGTCAATAATTTTCTTACTTCTGGATGATTTTGAAATTACTTTGCAGAAATGTTAACCATCATGAGACGATGTGTCGCGCGCAAAACCCAGGTCCGTATCTCCAAGGTCAAGGTTGTACTTAGAGGTCAACGATAAAAAAAAAGGTCTGAAACTTGAACACGGTCACTAACTTCCTTATTTATGGATGGATTTTGAAATTACTTGGCAGAAATGTTAACCATCATGAGACGATGTGCCGCGCGCAAAATCCAGATCGATATCTCCAAGGTCAAGGTCGTACTTGGAGGTCAAAGGAAAAAAAATGGGTCCAAAACTTAAACACCGTCGATAACCTGCTTATTTCTAGATGGATTTTAAAATTATTTTGCAGAAATGTTTGCCATCATGAGACGATCTGTCTCACAGAAAATCCAGGTCCGTACCTCCAAGGTCAAGGTTGTACTTAGTCGACAAAGGTTAAAAAAAGGTCTGGATTTTAAACACAGTCAATAACTTTCTTATTTCTGGATGGATTTAGAAATTACTTGGCAGAAATGTTAACCATCATGAGACGATTTGTCTAGCCTAAGACCAAGGTGGGTACCACCAAGGTCAATGTCATACTTAAAGGTCAAAGGTAAAGAAGAATGTCTTTTTCTTTTGTCCGGTTATTCTGAATGGATTAGGAAATTACTTAGTAGAAGTGTTTACCATCATGAGTCAGTGTGTCATACGCAAGACCCAGGTTGGTAGGTCCAAGGTGAAGGTCATACTTAGAGGTCAAAGGTAAAGAATTTTTTTTCTTGAGTCTGCTCAATATCTTTGTTGTTCCTGGATGGATTTGGAAATTATTTGGCAAAATGTTAACCATCGTGAGACAATTTGTTTCACGCAAGACCCAGGTCCGTACCTGTAAGGTCAAGGTCATACTTAGCGGTGGAAGGTTAAATACTAACATCAACATATTTTCAGGCTGGGGCATCCGTGTCCTATGAACGCATTTCTAGTTTTTTAATGTTAGAACATTTTGCACCCTTCCTTACTGGGTTTGTTAATTTTCGTTAGTCACTTGGTATGGTCCGTCAATGGCCTTTGGTTTATTTGGTCTGCTCCTGGTACATGTAAGCTAGTCTTATTTGTCCCCGACTTTGGTCTAAGGCAACTATAGTAATGGGTTCTTCCGTCCTTTCATACATATAAAATATACCATGTGGGGTTACGATTCTGCACAGTTCAACATAATGAGGTTTATTCTGTAAGGTAGAGTAACTTCTAGCATATGGGGTTAAATTTTGAGTGCATGTGGGGTTACTTACAGTCTGTACAATGTTACATTATGGGGTAAAAGTCTCCATAGACTAAACATTGGTAACCCCACATGGTACCTCTGCTTAAAACCTCCGTTCGTCAGTCTGTCCGTAGACACAATCTTGTCTCCGCAACTCCTCCAACAGTTATCAAGGGATTTTGATGAAACTTTCTAGTTATTGTTTCCATGACCTGAAGATAATCATATTTTATCGAGGTCATGCTTGGCTGATTTTTAGCTCACCTATCACGTAGTGACGAGGTGAGCTTTTGGGATTACTTTTTGCCCGTCGTGCGTCCGTCTGTGCATGTGTGCCTAAACAATTTCTTCAACTAAACCACTGATTGTATTTTGACCAAACTGCACAGAAATGTTCCTTAGGTGGTCCCCTTTCAAAGTTTTTAAATGGTTTCGGTCCGTTGCACACCTATGTCACAGGAGCAAAAAATAGATTTTTTTAATGAAAACTTAAAAACCTGAACTCTGAAACAGCAAGGCCCAGGTCTTTGATATTTGGCTTGAAGCTTCTTCCAGTGGACCTGGTGCCAAAAATGCCCCTCAGTTTTACATAGACTAGGGAAAACCTTTAAAAATCTTCTTGTCTGAAACCAGAAGACTCAGGTCTTTGATAATTGGTATGGGGCCTCATCTAGTAGACCTCTACCAAGATTGTTCAAACTATATATAGCCATGGAGTGTAAACTTGCCCTGCCCCGGGGCTCACTGGTTTTACATAGACTTATATTGGGAAACCCATTAAAAATCTACTCGTTTGAAACCAGATGGCCCAGGTCTTTGATGTTTGGTATGAAGCTACACTTGGTGGACCTCTACCAAGATTATTCAAATTATAGCCCTGTGGTCAGAAATGGACCCGCCCGGGGCCCACTGGTTTTACTTCGACTTATATATGGAACACCTTGAAAAATCTTCTTGTCTGAAACCAGACGGCCCAGGCCTTTGATATTCGGTATGACGCTTCATCTGGTGGACCTCTACTATGATTAGTCAAATTATAGCACTGGGGCCAAAGGTGGCACTGCCAAAGGGCCCACCAATTTTACATAGACATACATGGGAAAACTTTAAAAATCTTCTTCTCTGAAACCACAAGGCCCAGGTCTTTGATATTTTGTATGAAGCTTCATGTGGGGGTCCTCTACCAAGATTATTCAAATCAAAGCCCTGGGGTCAAAAATGCCAACGCCCCAGGGCCAACCGGTTTTACATAGACTTACCGGTACATACGGAAAACCTTTAGATAGCTTCTTGTCTGAAACCGTAAGGCCCAAGTCTTTTATATAAGGAATGAAGCTTCATCTAGTGGCCCTCTACCAAGAGTATTCAAATTATAACCCCATGGGGGCCAAAAACTGACCTGCCCTGGGGCCCACTGGTTTTGACCCCATGGGGCCAAAAACTGACCTGCCCTTGGGCCCACCGGTTTTGAGCCGGTTCATCTCTGTCTTGTGCACTAGGACCTGACCCTCTAATGTCCACAAGTTGCCTAGACAGTGGCATACAAGTCAGCAGTGTATTGTCAAAGGGAACCACTGACACATAACCATCACCCACCCCCTTTGTTATACCCCCAACTTTGAAAAAGTTGGAGGGGCATATTGGTTCTGGTTCGTTCGTCCGTCCGTTCGTCCGTCCGTTACGCTTTTGATGCATGGCATAACTAAAGAACCGTGTATGCTAGGGTTTTGAAATTTCATATATGGATTCCTCATGGAAAATTAGCTAACGCGTATTTTTTCTCGTCCGGATTATGCCCCTTTCAAGAGTTATTGCCCTTTGAATTTTAAAAAAAAAATCTTGTCAGCAAAATATCTCAAACACTATTGGAGCTAGAGCCTTGAAAGTTGTTGAGTATATTGGTGGTGTTGAGTATATGAACTGATTAACTTTTGGCAAAATTCCGAAAAATACTTTGTTAGTTATGGCCCTTTGTCATTTTGGTAATTTGTGCCCATTGTAATGAATGCTAAAAGTGATGCATAGCATAACTTTAGAACTGTGTATGCTATGGTTTTGAAATTTCATATATGCATTCCTAATGGAAAATAAGCTGACGCGTATGTTTTCTCATCAGGATTATGCCCCTTTCAAGAGTTATTGCCCTTTTAAATTTTTTAATAAAATCTTGTCAGCAAGATATCTCAAAAACTATTGGAGCTAGAGCCTTGAAATGTGATGAACATATTGGTGGTGATGAGAAGATGGACTGATTAACTTTTGAAAAAATTCCGAAAAACACTTTGTGAGTTATGGCCCTTTGTCATTTTGGTTATTTGTGCCCACTGTAATATGTGCTAAAAGTGATGCATAGCATAACTTTAGAACCGTGTATGCTATGGTTTTGAAATTTCATATATGCATTCCTTATGGAAAATTAGCTGACACGCATTTTTTTCTCATCCGGATTATGCCCCTTTCAAGAGTTATTGCCTTTTGGAGTTTTTTGAATAAAATCTTGTCAGCAAAATATCTAAAAAACTATTATAGCTAGAGCCTTGAATGTTGGTGAATACACGTAGATTGGTGTTGATGAGTAGATGACCTGCTTAACTTTTGACAAAATTCCGAAAAATACTTTGTGAGCTATGGCCCTTTGTCATTTGTACTACCACACTGCACCACACTACACCCCACCCAACCCCACTATGCCCCACCCTACAACACCCCACCACACCCTGCTCCACCCACACACACATGCATGCAGTAATGCACAAATCCTTTGTTGACTAGGAATATATTTTTTTTGTCTTTTCATAAACACATAACACAGAAATTATACCCCTACACAAAAGTTGATAGTGGGTGGTGATATGCCATTTGTCCTGTACATACATAAATACATGCATGCATATATCCCTACCCTACCCTACTCCACCCCACCCCACCCCACCACATGACACCCTACCCCACAACACCCCACCCCACGACAACACACCTCAACCCGGCCTACACCACTTACACATGCATGCACACACACATGCATTTACACTCAAACATGCATGCTCATACACAATCACTCATTTATGCTTGCACACCCACATACAAACACGCATGCATGCACACACACACACACACACTGATGCTTGCATTCATACATGCAGGTACTCACACATGCATGCATGCATGTACACAAATATGCATGCATGCACACTTATGGACTCACACAATGTCATGCACACACACACACACATGCATGCACATGCAGGCATGCACACTTGTGCACTCACACATGCACACACACACACACACACACACACACATGCATAAATACATGCATGCATAGATCCCTACCCTACCCCATCCCACCCCACCCCACCCACCCCACCGACCCCACCACATGACACCCTACCCCACAATGGCTTAATGGCTTCTTTTGTGGTTGTAAAAGGTGTAGTAACAGTTATACATGCAGCTCAAGTGTTTAGCTCACATTTTTGTTTTTTAACTCACAACAACACCAACGTTCGCAAAACGTGTACATAGATGCAGATCTGGGGCCAGTTGTTCAAAGCATCGTTAGCCTAACAAGCTCGTTAGTTGTCAAATTGTTAAGTTTTCTGCTAGTACAATATGCAATACAGTGGTATTTTTGTTGAAAAAATGTGAGCAGCTTTTGCAGATGCAAAAGCTGCTCACATTTTTCTCCGCAAAAACATTAGCATATTTGCCATATTAAATTATCAAACATTTGACGATATTTAAATTAACGACGTTGTTAGTTTTGAACAACTGACCCCAAATGGCTGATCAGGATATACACTGTCATACAGTTATTAAATTGAATGAAAACATTATGGACGGGGCTAAATTAACCCGTTTTGTACCAAATGGAATCTTCCCCCTTATATATAGCAGGAGTCCATTTCAAAATTTAGGGGTGTCAGGTTGTTTTTTTCTTCAAAATTTATTTGGAAAATGGCTTTTCTTTTCGAAAACAATGTAGGCCCTGATCAGACGCCGGGCCTTCACTGTTTGCCCTGGTACCCGTTTTGGGGTTTCCGGTACTAAATGGGTTAATGAATGCAGCGGGATTAGGATTAGAAATGGTAAACGAATATAAATATTCAGGGAAACTTTTAATCCATATTGGCCTATCAAAGGTGGATCGATTGTCTTTGATTGTAGACTGGAAAAACCATGTGGGACAATTATTATCTTCTAACTAATCTGTGTCCGATCCGATTGCTCCATGAATTTTGACTACGTGCGTATTTCTTTCACACGTGAGAAATATTGGTATGAAATATGTGACCTATTGGTACCAATTCTTCACGCGCTGCGAGGAATTGGTACCAATTCTTCACGGCGTGAAATTTACGAAATAAGAAATTTACGGTTCAACATAACTATATAAGTATTTTTTAACTTCTTCTCCACTAAAACTACTTTGCTGATTGAAACCAAATCACATGAAAAGCATCTATGGGATGAGGCAATGAAAAATTTGTTCACATCACCAAGATGGATGCCGTTCCTGTACATGACTTCTGGTGAACATGGTGGCCCATGTGGGCCTCTTGTTTAAAATTAGAATTACTTAAATTACGGAACGCTGATTCAGCAACAAAACTGAAAAAGCAATTATTTGACAAGTGCTTAAATTCAATACACTTTAGCTTTATCGTCGTGTGCCACTCACTGTTCAATGATTATTACATTAAGCAGGTGCGACATTACAAGTCTATTAAAGTTTTGCACCCTGTCAACAACCAATTCAGCTGTTTATTTAATCTATTGACTTCATTGAGGTGTTCATATACACATAGATCAATTAGCTACCATATTTACCAAGGGGGATAATGGTGGTTCCAAATCTTTTTTTTTTTTTTTTTTTTTTTCTATAGGTTCGTTATTTCTGCTCCAAACATAGATTCTGCGTGCTCTATTCAGACGATTCCAACGCGTACCGCAAATCTATGTGTTTTAGCGAAAATAAGGGAAATGATGGGTGCCCTTTGTAAACCCACTTTTTCTTAAATAAAGTGGGGTTTACAAGGAGTTTCGTTACACGGACTGATTTTGGTGACGGGTAGTTATTTTAAGGCCATGGTCACTTTAAACGATGGGGGTTTCTTCTTTAAAGGTAACCGCAGTTAGGTATTTTGAAAGGGAACCTCCGTCGAACGTCTTATCCGGAAGTAAGAAGCCTGTGGGATCAAACTCGCAACCTCTGGTTTACAAGGCAAGTGACTTCTACGCTGCTACACGACCACTTTGTTAAATTATCAAGAATGAGATTTCGCGTAAACCTATTTTTTCTTCTAAATACGAGATGCTTTTGAAAAAAAAATCAGCTCCCTAATTCTTCCTTTTCTTACCTGTCCTGAAAATCCGTAAAAAAAGGACATAGGCAAGGAGTGCAGATACGGATCAGACGCCGCTTCAGGATCTACATTGTTTGCTCTTAACAGCAATCATTTTTTTTTTTTTCTTTCGGTAAGATTAGTCGACCTTGGAAGTGAATTCAATCGCAATTTAACGTGTTTGTATTATTTTCTACAATCCATCTGTTTCTATTGTCAAGGAGTTGTCGCGTGCCGCCTTTGTTTGGATTGCGGAGTAGAAATGAACACGGCTTGGTGTCCAATACACTACATCTGTCACCCCAGTAACGGCGACGCCTAGTGGTTACCAGGTGACAAGGATAAATGACAGGTACCGTTACCCGAAAACATATATAGACACTTGAGTGGTGACAGGTTGCACTTTGTTATTGAAATTTATCCATGCATTTTTTATGAATGAAGGTCATGACTGTGACTGAAAACGAAAAAAAAAAAAAAAAGCACGCACACACGCATGCGCAACGATATGGCATGTCTGACAATAAAACCTACAAGAACAAGAGGCCCATGGGCCACTGTGCTCACCGGAGCTCATTTGGGCACTGTCTACTTAACCCATTTAGTACCAGATACACCCAAAAGCGTACCCTGGCAAACAGTGCAGGCCCAGATCAGACGCCGCAGAGCGCGGCGTCTGATCAGGGCCTACACTGTTTGCTAAAAGTTCAGTCATTTTCCATATCAATTTTGAAGAAATCACAACCTGACACCCCTAAATTTTTAAATGGACTCCACCTATATGTAAGGAGGAAGATTCCATTTGGTACAAAAAGGGTTAAACATGATACTGATTGACGGGCCTCCGTGGCCTAGTGGATAAGAGCGCTGACTCTCAACCATTAGGTCTATCACCGCTGGGAGTTCGAGCCTGGCTCGGGTCACAAGTGAGACGCCAAGTTCTGCAACGGAAGGTCATGTGTTTCTTCTCCGGGTACTCCAGTTTTCGCCCACTTCTGATTAACGATCGGCTCGATATGAGTTAAATAATCTTGAAAGGGCCGTAAAACATAACAAACAAAACAACAACCATAAGGAACAAGAATATTTTTGGTTTAGGGTTTGAATCTGTATGGTTACTGAGATATAAGGTCTTATAAGCAGTAGTGGGGCTGGGGCATGGCCATAGCTGATCCCAGGAAAGCCCAAGACTGTTGTCAATGAATGTCTTATAAGGACCAAGAATATATATGGTTTAGGGGTGGGGATCTGAACGGTTTCTGAGATACATATATGGCTTTCTATGAAGTGGAAGGGTGGGGGCATGACCCGGGGCACCCATCGGGACCTCCAGGTTGGTGTAGCTGAATGTCTTATCATAAGAAGGGGTGGAGGTTTGAACAGTTTCTCAGATAATTGGCTTTTTGTAAGGTGGAGGGGTGGGGCATGGCCCTAGCACAACATGTGAGACCCCTAGGTTGCTATCACTAAATGTGTCTTATCATTAGGAACAAGAATATATATGGTTTAGGGGTTGGGGATCTGAAGGGTTTCTGAGATATATGGCTTTTTATGAAGTGGAGGGGTGGGGCATGACCCAGGGCATCCCGGGGACCCACATGTTGGTGTCACTGAATGTGTCTTATCATAAGGAACATGAATATATGGGTGGGGCTCTGAACGGTTTCTCAGATATATGGCCTTTTGTTAAATGGAGGAATGGGCATGCCCCAGGCCCATCCCGACAGACCCCTAGGTTGGTGTCAATGAATGTCTTATAATAAGGAACAAGAATGTGTGTGGTTTAGGGTGGGGGGGTCTGAATGGGGTAGGGGCGGGGTGGGTGTGGGAGCACTTGCCTTGGTATTTACGGAATCCTGGAACTACACAAAACGGATGAGACCAGGCCTATGGACAAACCCATCACAACGCTGGCTATCATGGTTCGGGCATCACTAATACCACTGTTGTTTGTGTGAAAGCAAAAGGAAGAACAGTCCTAACTCCGATTATTGTCTTCAAATCTTTTCTACTGTACCGGCCCCGATAGCTCAGTTGGTAGAGTGTCCGCTCCGGGGAACGGGAGGTCTCGGGTTCGATCCCGGGCTGCGACATACCAAAGTCGTTAAAAATGGTACTAGCTGCTCCTCGCTTGGCACTCAGATTTACGGGGTAGAGCTAGGACTGGTCGATCCAGTGTCAAGATAATGTGACTGGATGTGGTATCATGTAATGTGTCTGGGACATGATACTTCAGTGAGGCAGCACTATAAACGTGAGCATTGAGCTCCCTGTCGCAACCAGACACCGTCGTGATATGACTGAAAAATTGTTGAAAGCGACGTTAAACCCGAATTCACACACACACTTTTCTACTGTATCGTTTCTTTTTTCCCCATCATCAAAGCATGCGGATCGTGCCGCCCCATGGGTCGTTTCGCCCGTGGGTCGTTTAGCGTTTGATTTAGGGACAAACTGGATGGTTGGGTAAACGACTGACCGGGCCAACCCTTGTGGGGTCATTTTGTGTCGTCTCCTAGAAAAAAGGAGACGAGATAGAATAGTAGAGCAGAAAGAGAAAAATGCATGGAAGAGCAGAAACCGAAGAAACTAGACAAAGTGTCCAGTGGGCCACATCCGGCCAGTGCGGTGCCTTTAACCCATTCAGTACCAGAAACCCCTAAAGGGGTACGTTGGCAAACAGTGCAGGCCCAGATGAGACGCCACAGAACGCGGCGTCGGATCAGGGCCTCCACTGTTTGCTAAAAGTTCAGTCATTTTCCCAAAAATTTGATGAAAACACAACCTGACATACCTAAATTTTGGAATTGACTCCTGGTATATATAAGGAGGAAGATTCCATATGGTACAAAAAGGGTCACATGGAAATGACGATGTCTGTAGCATTGACGCTTTCCATATACAGTCCACCGAGAATAACTACCCGGTACTAATAAATTTCAACAAATAATATATAAAAACCAGTGCTTCAGCTGAAGTGCACGACCCGCCGGATGCTTTTAGCTTTATGAGTGTTTCCATATATGGGTATGGCGGCCATTTTGGTCATGTGACCTGGACCTAAAACGGTTCCCCCCCCCCCCCCCAATAAATGCGCCTTATCGTAAGGAGCAAAAATATGTCTTATACTTTAGTACTGTATTCTGAATCGTTTGCAGGATAAAATGCATTCTCACTTTTCCAATACAAAAGCATATGTGTCAAAGTTTGACCTAGGCACAAAGAAGGTCAAGGTCAACCCAGGGTCACCATTTTAGCACTTTATGATTGGCCTACGTCCCAGATGCTATTAATCAAGTTTCGTGGAAATCTGCCCAGTGGTTCTGGAGAAGACTATTTTTGAAGGGTTTTTACCATATATGGCTTGGCGGCCATTTTGGTCATGTGACCTGGACCCCATGAGCAAATTTTGGTTTCCCCCATCCCATAGAGGCACCATATGAAATTTGACTTCAATCGGCCCAACGGTTTCCGAGGAGAAACAGTTCGAAAATTTTCACATTTTTCGCCTCGGCGAGGCTATACTAAATAGAATGTAATATTTCGCAAGTTCATTGGT
Organism: Lucinisca nassula; assembly: GCA_963580285.1. Taxonomy (NCBI): domain Eukaryota; kingdom Metazoa; phylum Mollusca; class Bivalvia; order Lucinida; family Lucinidae; genus Lucinisca; species Lucinisca nassula. The sequence continues at coordinate 174,288,814 of OY757014.1, read as the reverse complement.
TAGATCTCATTGATATCTATCAGTATGCCAAAAATTGTTTAAATATTCCAAGCGGTTAAGTCACTATCACCAATTTTCACAAACGGGTTACGGACGGACAGACAGACAGACCATATATGGCTTGGCAGCCATTTTGGTCATGTGACCTGGACCCCATGAGCAAATTTTGGTTTCCCCCATCCCATAGAGGCTTCATATGAAATTTGACTTCAATCGGCCCAACGGTTTCCGAGGAGAAGCATTTCGAAAATTTTCACATTTTTCGCCTCGGCGAGGCTATACTAAATGGAATGTAATATTTCGCAAGTTCATTGGTTAGATTTCATTGATATCTATCAGTATGCCAAAAATTGTTTTATATTAGGCGAGGTACTTTAATTTTTATGGTCCAACTAATTCCTTGAGAAATTCTTTTAACACCAAAACACCGGGCTATGTTATATTAATTACCAAAAAAAAGTCCTCAAAAAATATCCGTGCCAGTTCTGAGAAAATTAGGATTTAATCCACAGAAGAAACTTTAAATAAGTAATGGCCAGATAACAGCACCATACACTGTTTTACCGGCTGTAAGGCGCCTCACGCGCAAACAAATGACGTCATCAAAAACAAAACTTACGTCAGTAATTGATAAAGTGGAGTCTTTCTACATTCTATTTTTTTAATACATGCCATTTATATTTTCCTTGTATGCTATTGATAAACAAGATCTATGTTCAAGTTGTAAAAATAAACATTTTTTTTGGTCGGAAAATACATTTGTCAATGTCTCATGACAAAATTTTAATGTATGGAAGCACATTTGTGCCATCAGAATCCAATATATTACTATCGTAAATATGTTTATACGGTGTATTCCGGTAACATGGCGCACGTAAGATTTTGATAGCTATGTGTGACTTTGTGGAAGCAACCACTCAAAAATCACAGTCAGAACAATTGCAACACTGTCCTATCTACTTACTGCAATAGAAATTGGCCGCTGACTTTTTAACAGGCAGGAAAAATAATAGGGGTGTACCCCGCTTGAAATTGATGTACAAATTGTGTCTCCCAACATTGCGCACAATAACTGTTTTGAGCTGACTGAACACAAAGGTTGACTCAAACAACATTAAAAGGGGCAAAATCCGGATGAGAAAAAAATATCTTTCAGTTAATTTCCCATGAGGAATCCATATATGAAATTTCAAAACCCTGGTATACAAGGTTCTAAAGTTTTACTATGCATCACAAAGCATAGGCCTACAATGTACCCAAAGTGCCAAAGGGCCATTAGCCACAAAGTATTTTTCGGAATTTAGCCAAAGTTTATCAGGACATCTACTCGTCACCAACTTACAAGGCTCCAATAGATTTTGAGATATTTTGCTGACAAGATTTTATAAAAAAAATTCAAAGGGCAATAACTTTTGAAAGGGGCATAATCCGGATAAGAAAAAAATACGCATTAGCTAATTTTCCATGAAGAATCGATATATGAAATTTCAAGACCCTTACATGCACGTTTCAAGGCTTGCGTTAAACTATGCATCAAAGGCGTAAAGGAAAGTCGAATGGACGAACCAGAAGCAATATGCCCCTCCAACTTTTTTAAAGTTGGGGTCATAAAAAACATAACGAAAACAAGCATATTCAAATCTATGGGAAGATTTGATCACCCATCAAAAAATCCAGAGAAAAATTCTGAGTTTTTTTCTTATTCATCTCGAAACGAGACTTTGCTCCCAAGTTTGTGGGACTTTTACCTGACATTGAGATGAAATGACATCTCAATCCCTGCCGCCCAATGAATCCAAAAGGGTTTACATGCATGGACAGGCTGACTCGCAGCAACTTTTCTGGGTATTCTCAGCGCTTTAGCAGTACTCATATGCGGTCGGTATCAGTTCTGTGCGGAAGCATTAGCAGCCCAATCTATTACTCCAAGCCCAGATGGGTGGGGTCAAAAACACGCCTATATTATTTTGACCCCTCGAACCCTACTTTTATATAGTACAGGGATAAATATTAAATTTCTTATGTCAGCTCAAAAACATAGATTGTGGGTACTCGGTAGAACCGCCAAGTTCAGGCGGTTCTGTCGAGCTCCGCAATCTACTTATGTTTTGAGCAGAAATTAGAAAAACATCATTTTGTTATCTTAAAATTCCATTTTTGGGCGGAACAATTGACAATGTTTTGTTTAGGCGTGTTTCGTAATGTCTGCTCAAAAGCATAGATTGTGGGTACTCGATAGAAACCCCCTCCCACTGGAGTTTTAGTTTATACTAATTTATTTTAGTTCGATTGCGATTAAAGCCTCAAGCTTAATTAATCGCGCTCGAACACTCATTCCAGATGTTTTCACGCGCACGAGGGAGAGGCAGTTGACTTAACACCACTGCTACCCATTTACACCTGGGTGAGTGGGGCACTGGGGAGTTTTAGGGTGTGTTCATGTACATTATTTTTCTTATTTCTGCTAAAAGAAGCCTCCATGATGTAGTGGATAAGCTACTAGCCTCATAAACCAGGAGTCGTGGGTTCCATCCAAGGGCTTTGCCAGACTCTCAGATGAGTCTTTAAACCGAGGTCCGGTCTCCGTATGCAGGGGTTTCATCAATAGACGGGTAGTGGGGGTTTTCCCGTTTACTTAGACATTATTCCCCTGCTACACTTGATAAATTTGTAAGGGCTTTATTCAGATAACATTGAAAATCACACTCCTATCTTTCCTTGAAATCCAGATGCCGAAATGTTTTTGAAACCACTGCATATGACATTTGCTGTTGACGGGATGTAAACCTCAAACACACTCACTCACTTATTTCTGCTCAAAACATAGATGAGGCGGTTCTATTGAGTATCAACAATCTCAGAAGCTATGTTTTTGAGCAGAAACAAAAAATAATAACCCATAAACCCCAAGTTTTTTCAAGTATATAGATAAAAGTGGGTTAGTGGGGGTCAAAATTATATAGGCATGTTTTCGTGATGTGTTTGATTTTGATGTTCTTCCCCCCCCCCCCCCCCACCCCCACCCCCCCCCCCCCCCACCCCCCAAAAAAAATCTTTTGGTGTACCAATAACTTATCATTAATTTTGGCGCACAGAAACTATCATTTTTTTAGTGATATTAATTTTTCCTTGTTTTATGTGACTTTCCTTTATTGTCTACGCCCACGGCTGTAGATAATCTTAATGATAGCTTATATATAACATGTGTTTGCCCTTATCTAGTTCTTCCCACATCCAACTCTTAATGCTTTCATTTCTAGACCGCAATCTTGGCAGATTGTTTTTTTTTTTTTCATGACGTTAACCTAGAATGTAAAATGAAACTTTAAACTAGAATGCGAAATGAAGAAACCGTAAATGTAGGCGTGTAGTACAATTAGTTGTAATTGATAGTGAAGTGAAAAAAAAAATCGGAAATTTTGTTTTATGTGACATTGGTGCCAAGCTTTGGAAATCCTCATTTGTTATCTGTGACTTTTTTACACTTTGTGGCAACTGGCACATTATAGTTCTACACAAATTAATGTGTGCTTAATATAGACTCAAGCTTTTTATAAAAGCTAATACTTGTTTTTCGAAATTGCACACAAAAAAAATATACATAAAAAATTTAAAAGAAAACTTTTATCTTCAGAATTTTTAGTATTTTTCCCCAGATAGAACTATTCATTTTGGATGATTTAATGAAGTATTAATTGTTTAACATACGCCTGGTTTTTGTGATTTTTCTTCATTTTTCGTATTTTTTTCACCCCCCAAAAATACCCTTTCCCCTCGGATTTTTTGAGGACTTTTTTTCTGTAAATCAGGACACCTTCCTGATACTAAAACTGCTGATAACATTTCTCAAGGAATTAGTTGTGGGTCAAGGGTCATTTCAGGCTAAATGTACTGGCCTATATCATATCCAAAGATGAATCTGCTTGTCTTTGCTGAATACTGAAAATCAAAGTTTGTGACAATTTCGTAAAATTTTACCTGAAAACAACAAACATAAAATAGGCTGGCAGTACTGCAGTCTATCTTTGTTTGTTTGATTTGAGGTTTAACGTTCCCGTCAACACTATTTAGGTCATTTTGGAGACGTTGCTTCCAGTTCTGTGGGACTTTTACCCGACACTGAGATGAAATGACATCACGATCCCTGCTGCCCAATGAAAACAATAGTGTTTATATGCCTTGACGGGCCGACCCCTACCACTTTGCCTGGGCAGGCTGAGACCGTTTAAGCGGTTTACCAGTACTCATATGTGGTCGGTTTCAGGTCTGCGTGGAAGCATCATGCAGCCCAATCTATTTCTCCTAGCCCCGAAGGGCGGGGGCGATATGTCTATCTATAGAGGGTTAAAAATGACTAAGTGACAAATAGTGATCCTAGAAGCATATCCAAACCACGCAAAGTTTCAAAGTGATTGGTATAAAACTGTAAGAGGGGTTGCGCTGACAAGACACCCAGTGTTTAAAATGCCGCAGGCCAAGTGTCACCGACGTTTAAAATGTCAGAATGTGGTGAATATTTCCATAATATATATGCTGTAAACCAGGTTTGGGATTTGAAACCCTTCAACAGACTATTTTTTTTTAATTTTACTAAAGTTGTAAGGAACAACTTACGGAAAGTAATCTCCAAAAACTGTAAATAATGATTGTTTAAGATGACTGTGGAGTTGCAGAGGTAACAATTTCTGTTGGCAACATTCATGGGAACAATAACTGAAAGGTGAAAACTTCAAGAAGGGTTGCAGGGCCAATACTTCATTTGGAAAAAAGGAGGTAATTTTGGTAAAATTCAGTACAGTATGTGACCAAAATCCAACATCATCATCTTAGATCATGGGAACAATAACAGTAAAGTTTGAAAATGGACTGATCCGATAGCAGTTATTAATATCTTTGAATTTTACAATTTTAAATAGAGCGTAAGGTAAAGGTGATGTATGTCTTGCGTCACTGTGGCGTCCATCTGATATTGGCTGACAATTGGGTAAGACCTGCTATCCTTGCAGCAGGTAAGGGTAGAGGTTAGTGTTCTTATTCCTTTTGTTTCTACGCTTCCATTCATTTTCCTCTTTCTCCTCTGTCCTTTACTTTAACCTACTATCTCTTCTATATTTTTTCTCCCTTTGTCTGGGAGACGAGACAAAATTACCCACAGGGGTTGACATGTTAAACCCAAAACAATTAATAATCATATAATTAATTGACAATGGTCGCGTCATGTTGCGCTAATCGCAAGACAAACGATGCGACAGTGAAGATGATTGGTTGGTTGGTTGAATTGTGGTTTAATGACCCCGTCAACACTATTTAAGTTATTTTGGAGACGTTGCTTCCAATTTTGTGGGACTTTTACCCGACATTGAGCTGAAATGACATTTTAAGCCCTGCCGCCCAATGGAACTAAAAGGCTTATATGCATTTGACGGTCTGACTCACATCACTTTGCCTGGGCAACCTAAGCCCTTCTAAGCGGTTAACCAATACTCATGCGTAGTCAGTTTCAGCTCTGCGTGGAAGCACCATGCAGCCAAATCTATTTCTCTAAGCCGCGATGGGCGCGGGCGAGACAGTGAAGATGAATCGCAGGATTACCACCCGGACGGATTCAGCATGTTGTTGATAAAGATCAATCGTTTACAACCAGTAACAGGGTTGTTTGAATACTGAAATTCACCGTCCCCGCGACCCCCGCCCATCCAGACTTGAAGAAACAGATGGGCTGCATTTATCTTCCACGCAGAGCTGAAACAAAAGCACACGAGTACTGGTAAACCAATTAGAGGATCTAAGCCAGCCCAGGCAAAACGGTGCGAATCGGACTGTCCATGCTTATAAACCCTATTGGTTTCGTTGGGCGACAGGGTTTGAGATGTCATTGCATCTCAATATCGGTTAAAAGTCCAACAGAATTGGTAGCAGCGTCTCCAAAATGATCTATGCAGTGTTGATGTGGACGTTAAATATCAAAACAAACAAACAAACAAACAAGCAAATCATCGTCTCCGTTAACACTATTTGGGTCTTTTTTTGAGACGTTGCTTCCTATACCCACATTGAGATTAAATAACATCTCAAGCCCTGTCGCCAAATAAAAAAGATGTGGTTTATAGTGGTTCACCAGTACTCATGTGCGGTCAGTTTTAGCTCTGCGAACCCAGGGCCTCTCTTATAGCGTACAAACACTCTACCGACTGAGATACCGAGCCACACCTTCGACCCCAGCCTAATGAGATTCGTGCCGAATCTCTAAGTGCTATCCAATCTGGCTATGGTACTTCAGGTTTTTAAAAGTATCGCTTCTGAAACTCTGCCACTAATGCTTTTGCTTAACTGCTCGTTTTTTTCTTGCAAGTCAAGTCAGGTCAAAGATTTATTCAGTGCTCCCAATTTTAAACAAGCATTCATTTAAAACATACAGCAAACAACAAATAGCATGTACATGTATAATGGAATAGTAGAATAATCTATAAGACATTCGGACATGGTATCTGCTAAGTACTGTTGTGATTCAAAAGATTGTGAACTGCAGTGTTTGTTTCTTTGATTTGAGGTTTAAAGTCCCCGTCAACAATGTAAAGGACATTTTGGAGATGTTTCCAATTTTGTGTGACTTTTACCCGACTTTGAGATGAAATGACATCTCAAGCCCTGCCGCCCAATTAAAGCAATAGGGTTTATAAGCATGAAGGGTCCGACTCGCACCGCTTTGCCTGGCTAGGCTTAGATCCTCTAAGCGGTTTACCAGTACTCGTGTGCGCATCATGCAGCCCATCTATTTCTTCAAGACCTGATGGGCGGGGGCCTTGAACTGCAGTATAAAAGTCTATGATTGTTGTGGATGAAATGACAAACACTATGCTTAAAAAATCTTATTTTTCATTAGTTTACTATACACGCACGGGCTCGATTGATTACTTTTTGCCACACAAGACTGCGCATGCGCAGCGTAACCAAGGAAGTTAATCAGCCTAAACTCATCTATAGGGGCTGTGGAGACAAGATTTGTTTGCTGACAGAATGGTTAACACTGACGAAAGACCAAAACCCTAGGAACGTTCAGTAATCAGTTGAGCATGACCTCGGTAAACTATGATCATCTTCAGTCCATGGGAACAATAACTGGAAAGTTTCATCCTAATCACTTGCAAACTGTAGGAGAAGCTGCGGAGACAAGAATTTATGTTGGTTAACTCTTGGTTAGCACGACCTCGATAAACTATGATCATCTTCAGGCCATAGGAACAATAACTGGGCCATAACTCTGGTAACAAGAGCGCCGCAATGGCCCTGGATCACTCACCTGATCCTTATTATACAGATAAAACGGTAGGTAATATAAGGTGGAGTGGATTGTTTGAGCCATTTTGTTTGACAGTGACCCAAGGGACATTTTTGTGAAAGTATTTAATCAGTCTACCTATCATTTTAAAGGTCAACTATTTTTACTTTTGGTGGCCATTATGTTCAGTGGAGCGAAATTTGTCAGAGGGTCATCCATAGAACAATATCCTTCCAAATTGTTTTCTTTCTGAGAATGAAGTTTTTCAAAAGTTCCCTTCCACAATACACAGCTGACTTAGATGATAGACATATGAGTCAGTGGTTCCCTTTGACAATACAGAGCTGACTTGTATGTCACTATCTGGACACCTTGTGGACATTGAGAATCAGTGCCTTGTGCACCAGAAGGAGATGAAACGGCTCACTTTACTTACAATGTCACATGGTAACTAGAAATGGTGTTTGTAAAACACAATGCCCCCAACCTTTGCTTGTCCCTAGATGGCAAAATATTCAACAAATATTGTTAAAGACTCAAAAACATACAACAAGAATTCTGCCGAAGGCTATGTCGCGCCTGTGGGGGCGCAAAGTCACTAAACCATGAAATCTAGGTCAAGGTCAAACATGGATGCCTGCATAAAAATTTCACTCCTAGTTGCAAGCATGTACCAAGTATCATCAATGAAATTCTTAAAAACAGACTCTTACATCAGGGTGAAAGTTAGGGTTGTCACACTATTTTACAAAGTCACTGAACCATAAAATGTAGGTCAAGGTCAGAAATGGATATTTGCATTGAAGTTTCAATTCCTAAATGATTGATGAAAATATACATGTGTGTGCATGGATGGATGCATGCATGTGTGTGTCCATGCATGAGTACATGCATGCATGTATGTACATGCATGCAACTGTGAATACATGCATTTGTGTATGCATGTATAAGTGCATGTGTGCTTGCATGTTAGCATGCATACATAAAACCATGCATGTGTGTATGCATGCATGTATGTGTGTCTTCATGCATGTGTGTAAGCATATATGGGTGCATGTATGCATCTGTGAGCGCATGCATGTGTGCATGTATATTTGCATGTGGGTATACATACATGCATGAAAATATGTAAGGGTGTGCATGCGTGCTACATGCATGCATGCATGTGTATGTTCATGCATGAGTGCATGCATGCGTGTGTGCTTTCATGTTTGAATGAAAGCATACATGTGTTTGTGCGTGTGTGTGAGTGTATGCATGTGTACATGCATGAGCGCATGCATGCGTGAGTGCATTGCATGTGTGCATGCCTAAGTGCATGTGTGCATGCATGTTTTCTTATGGCATGCATTAATGCGTGAGTGCATGCCTTCATGTGCATGCATGTGTGTGTGCATGTGTAAGTGCATAAGTGTGCATGCCTGCATGTGCATGCATGTTTGTGTGTGCCTGTGTGAGTCCATAAGTGTGCATGCATGTGCGAGTACCTGCATGTATGCATGCAAGCATCAGTGTGTGTGTGTGTGTGTGTGTGTGTGTGTGTGTGTGTGTGTGTGTGTGTGTGTGTGTGTGTGTGTGTGTGTGTGCGTGCGTGCGTGCATGCATGCATGCATGCATGTGCGTTTGTATGTGGGTGTGCAAGCATAAATGAGTGATTGCGTATGAGCATACATGTTTGAGTGTAAATGCATGTGTGTGTGCATGCATGCATGTGTAAGTGGGGTGGGCCGGGTTGAGGTGTGTTGTTCTGGGGTGGGGTGTTGTGGGGTAGGGTGTCATGTGGTGGGGTGGGGTGGTGTGGGGTGGGATAGGGTAGGGATATATGCATGCATGTATTTATGTGTGTGTGTGTGTGTGTGTGTGTGTGTGTGTGTGTGTGTGTGTGTGTGTGTGTGTGTGTGCATGTGTGAGTGCACAAGTGTGCATGCCTGCATGTGCATGCATGTGTGTGTGTGTGCATGACATTGTGTGAGTCCATAAGTGTGCATGCATGCATATTTGTGTACATGCATGCATGTATATGTGAGTACCTGCATGTATGCATGCAAGCATCAGTGTGTGTGTGCATGCATGCATGTGTGTTTGTATGTGGGTGTGCAAGCATAAATGAGTGATTGTGTATGAGCATGCATGTTTGAGTGTAAATGCATGTGTGTGTGCATGCATGCATGTGTAAGTGGTGTGGGCCGGGTTGAGGTGTGTTGCCGTGGGGTGGGGTGTTGTGGGGGTAGGTTGTCATGTGGTGTGGTGGGGTGGGGTGGTGTGGAGTCGGGTAGGGTAGGGATATATGCATGCATGTATTTATGTATGTACAGGACAAATGGCATATCACAACCTACTATCAACTTTTGTGTAGGGTTATAATTTCTGTGTTGTGTTTATGAAGAAAAAGACAAAAAAATATTCCTAGTCAACAAAGGATTTGTGCATGACTGCATGGATGTGTGTGTGGATGGAGCAGGGTGTGGTGGGGTGTTGTAGGGTGGGGCATAGTGGGGTTGGGTAGGGTGTAGTGTGGTGGGGTGGGGTGTGAGTTAAAAAAAAAGGTGAGCTAAACACTTGAGCTGCATGTATAACTGTTACTACACCTTTTACAACCACAAAAGAAGCCATTACCTTTTGTTATACATGATCATTTCACTTCCTATGTATGAAACAAGCGGCATAGCCCATGGCTTTATAAATGGACACTCATTACATACAATGTACAGAACAGAACAAAACAGAAAAGTTCTGTTCTGTTCACTTATAATAAATTTCACCCATTTCATTAATTGACTATCCTGTATTGATCGGAGGTCATCCGTATTAACACCAGGTCAACCAATATTAACTGAGGTCAAATGAGGTCAAAAAATCAATAATCATGTTTTTTTTTAATTGTGTCAATTAATAAAACCGAGGACCTGTAAATGCACGGGTGGTAATCAGGGGAACTAGCTCGAAAATGAGTCAATGGAAATTTGTTCCCTCGACAAATCCGGGAACTCTCGAGCTAGCTCCATCACCAAGAAACTCGTAAACAAAGGTAGGTCTCGAAGAGTTTTATCACCATTTTTTTCTTTGTAAGCTATGTATAAAAAAATCCGTCAATGCAGTTCCACATATGATTTAACTTTGTACTCCGCTAGAATTTGCCATGGAAATTTGCAGCGCTGGAGTATGAATGAAACCCAAACTTTTTATCACGGACCGGACAAATTGTCAATTTATGTCATTACGGAGATTTTGGCCGACGATTTTTCATTATCCGTCAAAAGTACGCCCTTCACACCCACAGAAACAACATCCCTGGTGAAATGGAACATGGACAGTTTGAAATAAGCAAAAAAATTTTTGCCGTGATTACGTAACTTGCGACTTATTACGAAATTACTGTCCGAGCTAGTCTTCTCGACAAGGAGCTAGTTCACTCGACATAAAAAAGAAAATGAAACATTCATCAGATTCGATGTCTTTCTATGGTCCCACCCAGGTTATCCAACTGGTTTCTTTACCACTGGCTAGTTGGGTAACAAGATGCTATGCCCCAAAGGCGTACCCCAGTCGTTTCTCCCTGTTCGTTTCGCCCCCATTTTACACCCCTGTTTTGCCAACAGAGCCTGGTCTTTTCGCCCCCCTTAGTCATTTCGCCCACCTAGTTGCTTCGCCCCCTCCCATTTGGAGCGGATCAATGGATGTTGGATGGATGGATGGATGGATGGATGGATGGATGGATGGATGGAATGATTGATGGATGGAAGGGTGCACAATAGAAAGGGATGAGTGGGTATTTGGAAGGATTGGTCAATTGGAGGACGGATGGACGAACGAACATATAGACGAACAGACAGACGGACGGATGGATGGATGGGTCGGTGGGTAGATGGATGGAAGGATGGATGGAAAAAGAGAGAAAATATATATGCACACAAATGTCAGTGTCGTGTAAAGGTTTGATTAAATAAATGAAGTATTTGATTCCTACCGGTAATCTTTTTGATGATTTTTGTTTCACTCAGAAATCACATATTGTTCCCGCAGGTGATCTGATTATTTTTAATAAACCTAAAGTCATCGTTTATACAAATTATGTTGTGCTGCAGTCCTAGGTACTACAAGTTTCTTGAAATCAGCCCACTGGTTCTAGAGAAGATTTTTAATGGTTTCACCATATATGGGCATGGTAACCATCTTGGTCATGTGACCCAGATGCCTCGAACAAACTATCGTTTCCCCTATACCCATAAATGCTCAACACAGTTTTCGACTAAATTGTTGAAAGATAAGATGGTGCTTATTAGTTGCTTAATATATCACAGACTTGAAGTCAGTCGTTATAGTGAATAGATCATGAGCGCGTAGCGCGAGTGATCACGGGCGCGTACCGCGAGTGATCTCTGCACTTGGGCCCGACAGACAGTGATCTATTAAGCAACTAATCACCTAACAACATGAATCTATGTCGATTAGGTATCCTGTCGGTGTGGTTCGAGCCTCTCTTGAGTCATATATGGATGTCCTAGTTCTGCAATGGAAAGTCGCGTTCATAAACAGAGTCTAACAAATTTCGAAGTTTACGTCTGCATTTCTCTTAGAGCCCATAACTTCCATTTATGTTATACTACAAAATTGAAAATCGGTATGACGCTTACTCAGACCGTGACCTTTCTGTTCATGATACGATTGTCCCAGGGCCATGCTCCTGAGCGTGTCCGAGTGTCAGATGCCATTGCCCAAAAGTCCTAACCAGAGTCTAACAAACGTTAAAGTTAACGTTCGCGTTTCTCTTGGAGCCCATAATTCCCGTTTCTGTTATGCTACAAAGTTGAAATTTCGCATGACACTTACTCAGCCAAAGAACTTTCCGTTCATGATACAATTGCCCCTGGATGGGCCTTGGGGTAAAATTACATAAAACGTAAAATTGACATATAGGCATTTGTATGGAAAACTCAAAATGTCTAATATTTTGTAAATAATTCAGCTCCCAACCCCTAAACCATATATATCACTGTTCCATATGATAAGACTGTGTTTTATTTCACCAGGAATGTTGTTTCTGTGGGTGTGAAGGGCGTACTTTTGACGGAAAATGAAAAGTCGTCGGCCAAAATCTCCGTAATGACATTAATTAACAATTTTTCAGGTCCGTAATAAAAAGGTTACTTTCATTCATACTCCAGCGCTGCAAATTTCCATGGCAAATTCTAGCGGAGTACAAAGTTAAATCATTTCTATGTGGAACTGCATTGCCGGATTTATTTTATAAATAGCTTACAAAGAAAAAAAATGGTGATAAAACTCTTCGAGACCTACCTTTGTTAGCCAGAGGTAAAGAAACCAGTTGGATAACCTGGGTGGGACCATAGAAAGACATCAAATCTGATGAACGTTTCATTTTCTTTTTTATGTCGAGTGAACTAGCTCCTTGTCGAGAAGACTAGCTCGGACAGTAATTTCGTCATAACTCGCAAGTTACGTAATCACTGCCATATTTTTTTGCTTATTTCACACTTTCCATGTTTCATTTCACCAGGGATGTTGTTTCTGTGGGTGCCAAGGGCGTACTTTTGACGGAAAATGAAAAATCTTCGGTCAAAATCTCCGTAATGACATAAATTGACAATTTTTCCGGTCCGTGATAAAAAGTTTGGGTTTCATTCATACTCCAGCGCTGCAAATTTCCATGGCAAATTCTAGCGGAGTACAAAGTTAAATCATTTCTATGTGGAACTGCATTGCCGGATTTTTTATAAATAGCTTACAAAGAAAAAAATGGTGATAAAACTCTTCGAGACCTACCTTTGTTTACGAGATTCTTGGTGATGGAGCTAGCTCGAGAGTTCCCGGATGTGTCGAGGGAACAAATTTCCATTGACTCATTTTCGAGCTAGTTCCCCTGATTACCACCCGTGAAATGGGTCAATACGAAATTAGTTGATTAATAACATTACAGTATTGTAGGAGTACTCTTCCACCGTTGTATGTTCGACAAGTCCATTTCTCATTTCATGGGTATCGGGGTATCTTTTCATGTTTGGGTCTATTGTTTTACAATCGACCCAAAGTTATAAAGGGCAGAATTTGAATTAATGCTGTGGTCCACGTGACTATCACTCATCACGAAAACACGCCTATATAATTTCGACCCCCCTGAATCCCACTTTTATATAGTAAAACTGGGGTTTCCGGGGGTATACCTTATTTTTCTTATTTCTGCTCTAAAATATAGAGAGTGCCCAAAATCTATATTTTGAGCAGAAATAAGAAAAATATCGCATTTTTTCATCCTAAAATTTTCATTTTTTCGGCGATAAAGGTGGCAATGTATTTGTATAGGCGTGTTTGCGTAATGTGATCCGGGGAAAACAAGGTTATGGTAAGTTATAGAAAACTAGAACTGTCAGAAGATCTGACTATAGCCCCGCTATAGCCCTGTCAGAGGAGAAAGACTCATGAATTAAAGGTAAAGACTTGTGAGAGGGTTAAATCCCTAGCAAGGTACCTACGCCTTATAGACTTTTCGCGTTATTAGATCTGAAAAACAGTCTAAGTTAAAAAAATAAGTTTTGGATAATAAAAACCACATGCACATCTTAAAACCTCTTTGAAAACACCTGAAAAGTTTCAAAGGATCGGCCTACAACTGTAGGAGGAGTTGCGTTCACAAGGTAGCTACTCCCTATACATTTTAACATTAAAAGATCTCAAAAACTGTCTAAGTTAAAAAAGTGAAATAAGTGGAAAAAATAATTTTAGGATTATGAAAAAGCACATGCACATCTTCAGACCTATATGAAAACACCTGTAAAGTTTCAAAAGGATTGACCTAGAACTGTAAGAGGAGTTGCGATCACAAGGTAGCTACTCCCTATACATTTTAACATTAGTAGATCTCAAAAATTGTCTAAGTTAAAAAAGGTGAAATAAGTAAAAAAAAAAATATTTAAGGATAATGAAAAAAACACATGCACATCTTCAGACCTATATGAAAACACCTGTAAAGTTTCAAAAGGATTGACCTAGAACTGTAAGAGGAGTTGCGATCATAAGGTAGCTACTCCCTATACATTTTAACATTAGTAGATCTCAAAAATTGTCTAAGTTAAAAAAGGTGAAATAAGTGAAAAAAATTATTTAAGGATAATGAAAAAAGCACATGCACATCTTCAGACCTATATGAAAACACCTGTAAAGTTTCAAAAGGATTGACCTAGAACTGTAAGAGGAGTCGCGATCACAAGGTAGCTACTCCCTATACATTTTAACATTAGTAGATCTCAAAAATTGTCTAAGTTAAAAAATGTGAAATAAGTGGGAAAAAATAATTTTAGGATAATGAAACAAAAACACATGCACATCTTCAGACCCATATGAAAACACCTGTAAAGTTTCAAGAGGATTGACCTAGAACTGTAAGAGGAGTTGTGATCACAAGGTAGCTACTCCCTATACATTTTAACATTAGTAGATCTCAAAAATTGTCTAAGTTAAAAAAGGTGAAATAAGTAAAAACAAATATTTAAGGATAAAGAAAAAAAACACATGCACATCTTCAGACCTCTATGAAAACACCTGTAAAGTTTCAAAAGGATTGACCTAGAACTGTAAGAGGAGTTGCGATCACAAGGTAGCTACTCCCTATACATTTTAACATTAGTAGATCTCAAAAATTGTCTAAGTTAAAAAAAGGTGAAATAAGTGAAAAAAAATTATTTATACCCCCGCAAACGAAGTTTGAAGGGGGTATATAGGAGTCAGCTTGTCGTCGTCTGTCGTCGGTCCGTTACAAAAAAGTCCGTTACAAAAAACTTTAACATTGCTCATAACTTCCTTATTCTTTGACCGATTTCTTTAATATTCACACACCACACACCTTGCCACTAGTACTTAAGATTGATATACACAAACCTGACCTTGACCTTTACGTTGACCTTCCTCAAGGTCAAATACTTGTAAAAATTTGTCGGACAACGCATGCGGGGGTATAATTGGCGCCCGTTAAGGATAAGGAAAAAAGAATATGCACATCTTCAGACCTCTATGAAAACACCTGTATAGTTTCAAAAGGATTGACATAGAACTGTAAGAGGAGTTGCGATCACAAGGTAGCTACTCCCTATACATTTTAACATTAGTAGATCTCAAAAATTGTCTAAGTTAAAAAAGGTGAAATAAGTGAAAAAAAAAAATATTTAAGGATAATGAAAAAAGCACATGCACATCTTCAGACCTATATGAAAACACATGTAAAGATTCAAAAGGATTGACCTAGAACTGTAAGAGGAGTTGCGGTCACAAGGTACCCACTATCAAATATTACAGACAGACAGACAGACAGACAGACAGACGGAATTTCGGACAAGCCAAATCCAATATAGCCCCCACTTTTTCAAAGCGGGGCTATAATAATCACACTATTTTTATCGATCAAGGTTATTGTTATTAATAGCAATGTATCGATGTTACATGTAGGTTAGCCAGATCAGTTCAGTCGGCGGCTGTGGGAATGTCTCAAAATCAAAATTATGTGTTTGAAACAGATGACGATATGACTATGTGTGTTTGAAATAGATGACAGCGCGTACAAGATATTTCTTACAACCCTGCAAACAGTGTCAATCCTGATTGATGGCTCTGGGCCATCTTATCAAGATATATACAGTAGAACTTCGATGGCTCGAACACTGATAGCTCGTTTGCCATGGATGTGTCGAACCCGTTCTTGAGTCCCTATGGAATTTCTGTACGTAACAAATAGGGAGAGTAAAAATTAGGACATTGTCGTCTTTTATCTTGCAAATGTATGCTGCGTGTACTCATTAGAATCGCCTCGATGAGGCGATTCTAATGAGTATACACAGCATACATTTTTCATTATAGAACATAGAAAAAATGTAATAAAGTATGTCGTTATGCCTCCTGGCATTAGCCCTCAGTTGCTCGAACTGCCCCTGTCTCGAACAAATTTTCATGGTCCCAAAGGTGTTCGAGCCATTGAAGTTCGACTGTATTGCTTACCGTTCAGTAGACGTTAGACGTCCTATTTAGAAGAATGGGCGTGTCCGACTTCAGTGATGGAGGAGTGTACTCCAGAAACTCAAGGATGAGCTGGTTTGAGGGTAAATAAATCAAAGCACTGACAACACTGGCCGATTGTCTCTGAGTGCAGACTTGGAAATTGGCAATGAACGAGGACTTGGACTGTTTCGCTATATCCCTAAGTTCTTGTACCAAAATACAAACAGTGTCGACCCTGATAAGACGCTGCGTCGAATCTGGGCATACACATTTTGCCAAACCCGACACATGATTTCAATCAACGTGCACGCAACACTCTGTCCTCATAGCATCATGTAAACAAGTCCGTGAAATAAAAAAACCCCTAAACCCCACTTTATATACAGAAAACTGGGGTTTACGGGGGTAAACATTATTTTCCTTATTTCTGCTCCAAGACATAGGTTGTGGGTACTCGTTAGAACCGCCTCAATGAGCACCCAAAACCTATGTTTGGAGTATAAATAAGGAAAATAGAACAAATTTTCATCAGAAATTTACCTTTTTTGAGATGCACTATATTACACGGATGTGTTATCGTAATGGTGGAACAAAAAACACAGCTACTTTTTGGTCGATTGTTTGTCATCTGACCCAAAGTTAATAAGCAGAAAAGCTCTTCAGCGCTAAAGTCCATGTGACTATCACTGACATTTCTTTTTAGAAAATAGCCGCAGTGACGGAGGTCAGAGTGTTACGTAAGAGAGATATCTTGGAATCATAGGTTGGCCCTTGGCAAACAGTATAGACCCAGGCTGGACACCACAGAAGGCGCTGTCTGATCAAGATTTACACTATTTGCTTTAAAACGGAATTCTAGGGTTAAATGAAACAGTTTAAATCACAGTCCAGGACTATTTGTTCGACCTACACGCAGAGACAAACGACCCACCAGTACTCTCAGTGCTTTGATTATTATATTTCTTATTGAAATCCAGTTTGCAAACATTGAAGAACCGTCTGATTCGAGCCTACACTGTTTGCTTATGACCCATTTACGAGTTTTCAGGTTAATATGGGTTAACCCATTGTATACTAGCTAGTGGACTCTTCCATTGCTATATGTTGGACAAATCTTTTTCAATGATTTGTCAGGCTTATTTTTTCGTTTTTATTCTTTTTTTGACGGAAAATCCTTTTAGCAAATAGTGCAGGCCCTGATCAGACGCCGCGTTCTGATCAGGGCCTGCACTGTTTGCCAAGGTACCTCTGTAGGGGTTTCTCGCATCCAGTGGGTTAATAATTAAGTATTCAATGTGATAAAGATCGAATGTGTGCAGCAAATAAAGTCCTTAATTGACCTTTTTCTACCTGCCTTGTCAAATATTGGCTACATAATATTTGCGCAAACCCAGCTGCAAGTAGGCGGGGCTTAACTAAAAGAGGTACCGCAAGGATACTTTAGGTTTTTTTGTGAGGTTTAACGTCCCTGTCAACACGATATAGGTCATTTTGGAGACGTTGCTTCCTATTTTGTGGGACTTTATGAAATGACATCTCAAGCCCTGTCGCCCAATGAAGGATGCTTTAGGTACTGCACAATCAAAACTATTTAGGCCTATCAAACTCTTCAGGTTGTTCAACCACACTTTTCCTGGACAACTGCCCTTCCTGACAGAAAATGATTTCATGATCAATCTCGCCCGACAGATATCGAACCCACAACCTCCTGTTCATTAGCCAAACGCGCATTCGCTTGAGCTATCGAGTCCCGGCATTGTTTCCATGCAGCTATCCTGAAAGTTACATTGAGTGAGTGTTTGAGTTTTACGTCCCACCAACAGCTAAGGTCATACGGAGACGGAACCTCGGTTTAAAGACTCATCCGAAAGTCTGGAGAAGCCCGGGATCGATCCTGCGATCCCTGGTTTACAAGGCGAGTAGCGTAACCACTACGCCACGGAGGCTTCTAAAGTTACATTGAGAATAGTAGCAGGCGACATTTTTATCTTTTTTTTTTCTAAGAGTATCATGAAGGCTTTGCATGTCATGTGAGGTCACATCTAAATATAGTGTTCGTTTATTCGACCCCCCCCCACCTACCCACCCAGAATGGGCTGATTGTCGTTTTGTTTGGCATTGAACGGCCGACTAAGCATTCACCTTATTTGCATTATCTGCTGGTTCCTAGTCTGAAGGTTATCAGTGTTGGAAAAACAGGTAACCAGACCCCCCCCCCCCTGACCTTCAAAGGTCAGGGGGTCTGGTTACCTGTTTTCCCAATATTGACAGTGTGCAAGCTAATGCAAATATGGTGAATAGTCTTATCAAACTGGTCAGTACTTTTCCTGGACGGGGATAAACCAGTGCTCGTCAGAGATTTTGGTCACAGTTCCATTTTAACATTTTAACCCTTATCTTGCTGAATATTCATTTAAGCCACACCCATTTCTGTATATCAACCAATCAAATTATTTGATTTACTTTATTGCTACAAATGCATAAACTGAATGCCAAACAGTGTAAATCCTGATCAGATGGCTTCTTCAGAAGCCATCTGATCTGGATCTACACTGTTTGCAAAGATAGGGCTTGTCGTGAACAGCAAGATAAGGGTTAACATTACATGGTCCTAGGTTGTAAAACTCTGTTCATGCTCAACTCACTTGAGAATGAAATTTGTCATGCTCAGAAATTTTAAAACGTTAACAATGGTTGGTATGTTTACAAGCATCCAGTCCCACTTTGATGGAGTTTTTTTTTTTTTTTTTTTGTTCTTTTCTTGTTTGTTTGAGGTTTTACGTCACCCTCAATATTAAATATGTCAGTTTGGAGATTGTGGGACTTTCTCTTGACATTGAGATGAAATGACAGCTCTAGCCCTGTCGCCCAATGAAACCAACAGGGTTCATATGCATTGGCGGTCGGACTCGCACCACTTTGCCTGGGCAGGCTAAGACCCGTTAATTGGTTTACCAGTACTCATGTGCGGTCGGGCCGGTCTCGGTAGCTCAGTCAGATGCGCGTCTAATTGGTGATCAGGAGGACGCGGGTTCGATACCTGTCGGGGTCGGCAACATTCTTTGGTGGAGATTGATCATGAAATATTTTCTACGGCCATTCCGTCCCTTCCGCTGATTCAAGAGGGGCAGTGGTCGGTTCCTAGTGAAGGAATGTGCACTGTACTTGTTAACCGCTTACGTATAAGCCTGCCCAGGAAAAGTGTGGATCGGTAAACTGACCGGCTCAAAAATGACCTTAATAGGGTGGACTGGGCCGTTAAACTCGAATACAAACAATGTGCGGTCGGTTTCAGCTCTGCGTGGAAGCACCATGCATCCAAGCCCCGACGAAAGGGGTCCTCCTTCCACTAACAAACTGTAGGAGATAATGGAAACACATATGTACATGTACAGTAGAACTTCGATGGCTCGTTTACCACGGCTGAGTCGAACTCATTCTTGAGCCCCTAGGAAAATCCTCTACATAAGAAAAAGTGGGGGATAATTAAGAAGATTTTAGTCTTTTATCTTGCAAATGTATGCTGTGTGTACTCATTAGAATCGCCTCGATGAGGCGATTCTAATGAGTACACACAGCATACATTTTCATTATAGAACACCGAAAAGATGTCTAAAAGTATCTCGTCATACCTCCTGGCAGTAATCTCAGTGGCTCGAACTACCCCTATCTCGAACAGATTTTCGAGGTCCCAAAGGTGTTCGAGCCATTGAAGGTCGACTGTACAAGCAATTTCTTTCACTTTCTCTGAACTCTTCCAACCTATGGACCGGCGCAGATATATACAGGTGCAAACGAGCCGTCTCATCTTGATCTACACAGTTTGCTATCGCTTTCCTGTCAATGATTTTGGCCTAAGTATCCTATATGGAATAATTCAAAGCTGGAAGAATAAATCTACAGTAAAATTCCAACTAAAATTAGGACTAATTCTTCTTTTAAGGTTTCAGCTGCTTTTTCTTAAAGGTATGATTGTTACACTCAGTGTCCTCTTGTAAAAGACCGCCCTTGGGACTGTTCAAAAGTGGTCTTAAAGACCACTTTTGAACAGCCTCAAAGGGGTGGTCTTATTAGGACAATATTACTGCATAGGAGCCAGAGCACGGGACGACCTCAGGATGAACGGTGTGATCAGCGATTGCTACGAGCAGAAAAATTTAAGATATACCCGAAATACATATAGTTTACAGGACTTTTCATAAACATCTCTCTCTCTCTCTCTCTCTCTCTCTCTCTCTCTCTCTCTCTCTCTCTCTCTCTCTCTCTCTCTCAAGGCAAGGACACAGCGATACACAGATGGTTAGCGAATCCGGAATTATCTTCAAAAGTTTTAAAACCAATCACATTATCACTTCACTTCATAAAATTACCAATAATATGATAATGATGGTAAACTTGAAAGACCCCGGTCCCAGGTGCGGGATATAAATGAAATATGATTATCCTTTACATTAAAGATACCGTTACCTTCTCTGGCCCATAAATCGATAATATCGTTAAACTATGAATGTGTGCACAAAATAATGCAAGTAAATTGTCAAATTTTTGTCACATTTCGTCGCTGCTCCGGGTCAAACAGCAGCTGTTGTCAACAAATATAGCACCATGTTGTACTTCATTCGTCCATTTTCCCTAAATATACCCGATGCGTGTCGGTCTGTAGCGTTTGGTATTGTTCACTGCGCGTGAATGCAGTCCTTTGATGCGAGTCCGTTATAATTAAATGTACCGATTTTAGCCAGACTTAAATAGCATCTTGGAACGGTTTTAGCATTTTCAGTGTCGACGATGGTATTGTCACCGGCTGTTCAATGTAAGATCACAGCGATAAAACTTAGCAACCACAGCTGCATGGTTTGTGGGAACCGACTTCTATCCATTAATGTAATAAACCCGGCACCAAAACTGAATTTAACAAATGAACCTTCATGTTTTGATTTTTTTTCCTGCTACAAATTTTACCGGCCCCAATTGCTCAGCTTCGGGATTGGGAGGTCGCGGGTTCGATTCCCGGCCGCGTCTTACCAAAGGCGTGAAAAAATGGTTCTAGGTGCTCCCTTGGCTGACGCTCGCATTATCATGGGTAAATGAAGACGAGTAAGTATTTGTTATAGGCTCAACAGTGCTTATGTTAATTGTTTCTAATATGCGACGTTCAATAAAGCTTCATTATCTGTATAAACACAGACTGTGTGCGCTCGTTAGAACCACTAGTGCCAACAATACATAACGATAACACACCCGTATGAGAGAGTGCATTCTTTCATTTCTCCAAAACAGCTACTTTTCCGATAAGATTTTTGGGATATTTTCTTATTTCTACTTCGAATATAGATTGTGGGTGCTCTTTAGAACCGCCTCGATACAAGTACCCAGTACCTATGTCTTGGAGCAGAAATAAACAATGTATACCCCTGTAAACCCGATGGGGTTTAGAGGGGTATTCATTTCACAGACTTGTTAACAAGATAATGTGTAAGATCTAATGTATACCTATGTAAATCACACTTGTTTCTATAAAAGTATGATTTACAAGGATATTGATTACATCTTACATGTACTAGACATTGAAGAAATACAGAAGGGGAAAACGACTGAAAGGGAACCAATATCTGGAGAGTGAGTTCATTATAACAAAAGTCACCTGCCACCTTAGATTGATAAAAAATCTAAACGATGGTCTTGCTTTTTGTTTGTTTGAATTGAAGTTTAACGTCCTCGTCAACACTATTTTAGGTCATTTTAAAGACGTTGCTTCCGCTTTTGTGGGATTTTTATCCAATACTGAGATGAAATGAGCCAGCGGATTACAAAACCTACAATAAGACGTGCGCCCAACGAAGACTCAGATTAGCCTGCGCGTCCGCGCAGTCTGATCAGAGTCTTCGTTATGCGCACTAAGGATAGCTAAGGGCCCAGTGCTCCTTCATGCAGCAAGAGAAGCCTCTGGTTAGACTATATGGATGTGCCGGCTGATCTGATTCTTAGCTGGACGCACATGTCTTATTGTAGGGTTTGTCATGCGCTGGCTCAAATTTAATGATAGGGTTTATATGCATGGATGGTCCGTGCCTGGGGTAAGCGGCTTACCAGGGCGCATGCGGCCCCCGCCCATAGGGGCTTGAAGAAATATATGGGCTGCATAATGCTTCCATGCAGAGCTGAATCCGGCCCGCACACTAGTACTGGTAAACCGCTTAGTGGATCTAAGCCTATCCAGGAACCGCGGTGCAAGGCGGACCGTCCATGCTAATAAACGCTATTTGTTTCATTGGGCGACGGGGCTTGAGATGTCATTTCATCTCAATGTCGGGTAAAAGTCCCACAAAATTGGAAGCAACGTCATCAAAATGACCTTTACAGTGTTGACGGGGACGCAAAACCTCAAATCAAACAAACAAACCAGGGCGCATGAGCAGTCGGTTTCAGCTCTGCGTGGAAGCACTTTGCAGCCGAATCAATTTCTCCAAGCCCCGGGACAAACGAAGGTTTTGCTAAATCTAAGTCATGCCGTGTACATGTTTCATAGATTGAAAAAGAAAAAAAAAGCCAAATGCGGTCTTTTGGGAGGCACCGGTAGCACAGTGACACGCCAGCGAAAATCATTACGAAAACACGCCTATACAGATACATTGTAAATTTTAACACCGGAAAAAAAAAAACGAAAATATTAATATGAAAACTTGTATTTTCGAAGGCAAATTCTGTCAGCAAATAGTGCAGGCCCTGATCAGACGGCGTCTGATCCGAGCCTGCACTGTTTGCCAAGGTACCCCTTTAGGGAGTGCCCGCATGCAGTGGAAACACTAGCCAGTGTTCACGCGTCTCAGTATGGGGTATGTTAATCGAGTCGTGTTAATAACAGGCGGCGGCCTGATCCGATTTCCATGTTAGGCAAATACAGCGAGTGCCGGAGATTAATTTATGAAGCCTGTTTCTTTTACGGAAATTTTCAGCCTCAACACAACAAAAGATGCATCTTGGTGTGTGTCATCAGCGAAGGTATAGCTATATATCTGCGCAACCATGAAACATATATGCATCAGGATCCAGAGTTGATCCAAGCGACTGCGAAGACACAGATCAGTCTGCGCTTCAGTCTGATCTGCCGCGGTCTTAGCATGCCGCAATTGCCTTTTCTATTTTTGCCATGCTCAGATAATGATTTTTCGCTGCATGACACTGATGATCGTACATCTGGACTTGCATTTCTGGGATTGTTAAATCCTCGAGGGCCTCCATGATCACAGGTGCCTTAAATATGTACGTGGTGGGCACTCTACGGGTGGAGATGTGGTTCTGAATTGTTTTATACAGCAAGATGTTTTGTAGAGAGACCATCACAACAGCAATAACAGCGATAATAATAGTTGTTATAATAATAATAATAACAACAATAAAATCTGTTTCGTGAAGTAAGAGCGGTGTGGTGCACATCACGAGATCACGCCTATATAATTTTGACCCCCTTGAACGCGGCCCACTTTTATATATTAAAACTGGGGTTATCAGGGGGTAAACCTTATTTTTCTTAATTCTGCTCAAAAATATAGATTATGGGTACTCGTTAGAACCGCCTCGATGAGGCGGTTCTAACTTGTACCCATAATCTATATTTTGAGCAGAAATAAGAAAGATATCGCAATTTTTCATCATAAAATCTTCCTTTTGTCGGCGAAATAAATGTACAATGTATTTGTATGGGCGTATTTCCTTAATGAGGGGAGGGAATCTACATTATTAAGGTGTTTTGCGGTGCGTATAGGGGCTCGAAATATAACATTGTTTTGCGAATATTTGAGACAATTTACATTTTTGCTGCCAACATAGCTTGAAGGTGCTCGGTTCTAACGAGTACCCACAATCTATGTCTTGAACGAAAGGAAGGATAACAATGTTTGCCCTTGTTAAACTTTCCTCTATTATAAAGTGGGGGATTCATGGGTTTTCATTACACATATTACATAGCCAGACAGACTGCATATCACAAAAATTATACTGTGTATATGACGTAGGATATTTATTTATTCTAAACTTGCCTCTTTCCCTTTATTTTTGAAACAGCACGAAAACACGCATATATAATTTTGAGCTCTTTGATCTCCACTTTTATATAGTAAACTGGGGTTTACAGGGGTGAACATTATTTTTTATTTCTGCTCAAAACTACAGAGTGTAGGTACTCGTTAGAGGCGGTTCTAACGAGTACCCACAATCTATGTTTCGGGCAGAAAAATAAAAAAATATCAGGATATTTATCTGAAAATTTTCATTTTTGGTGGTACAATTTTGCCAATATATTTGAATAGACATGTTCTCATAATGGATGAATTAACATCCAAGCAACTAACATTTGCAATATCAAAATTATAAATTGCCTAAATTGGGCCCCTGCCCATCGGGGCTTTGAAAAATAAATTGGACAACATGGTTCGAGCTGAAGCGACCGCACTTGAGTACTTGTAAACCGCTAAGCTCTATAAAACTCTATTGGTTTCATTGGGCAACAGGGCTTGAAATTGACTCAATGTCGGGTAAATTGGAAGCAAAGTCTCCAAAATGCTCTATATAGTGTTGACGGGGACGTTACCTCAAATCAAACAAAACAAACTCAAAATTGTAACACCTTAAGGGCCATTATAACCGCTTAACGATGTCTTCCTATTTCTTATCTTTTTGACAAACTACCTAACTGCAATAAAGCGGATTTTAGACAGTAGTCAACAGAAGTCAACAAACTGAATAAACACGGAGACAGTTTGACAGCAAAGGTGTCACATCTGATGTCCGGTTCTCCCCTCGCTTTCTAGGATGTAGAAAATCTCTACCAATCCGAGGGTAGTCGCGCGGAAGCTTGACACTTGGGCTCGAATATTCGCAATAATCGCATCAAGGAAGTCTATATTGACACTGATGCGACAAATACACCACATAGAGGAAAATGCTAGCACCAATGTGGTGACATTGATTCTCTCTCTCTCTCTCTCTCTCTCTCTCTCTCTCTCTCTCTCTCTCTCTCTCTCTCTCTCTCTCTCTCTCTCTCTCTCTCTCTCTCTCTCTCTGTTTGGGTTTTACGGCCCTTTTCAAGATTAGTTCGCTCATTTCGAGCAAATCTAACTACTAGTCAGTCGTTGCGCCCCCGCCCATCGGGGCCTGGAGAAATAGATTGGGCTGCAAGTTGCTTCCGCGCAGAGCTGAAACCGACCAAACTTGAGTACTCTAAGCCTGTCCAGGAAAAGTGATGCGAGTCGGACTGCTCTCTAAATCCTAGCGGTTTCTATGGTTCTATGGACAGAAGGGCGTGAGATGTCATTTCATCTCAATGTCAGATAAAGACCCACAAAGTCAGAAGCAACATCTCCAAAATGACCTAAATAGTGTTGACGGGGACGTAAAATCTCAACTCAAACAAAATTTAGTCAGTCGTTAGAATAGCAATCTGACATTTATATTGTGTGTGGTTTAGAATCGTCACTGCATGCGGTTTTGACGATTCCAGCTTTACGCCATTTGAATAGCATACCCATGTGAAAAAAGTTTTTTTTTTTCCGACGTCATTTATTATTATTATTATTATTATTATTATTATTATTATTATTTTATTATTCACAAATTTTTGTCATCATACACTTATTTACATAATATGGCTATTATTGTGCTTCAAACAAAGTGGGTAAACGCTAAAATCGCCTTGTTGAGGCAGTTTAAAGTAGTACCCACAATGTCCCCGCAATGTATGGTTTTGGGGGTTTGAGGGAAAAATAGGGACATTATGTATTGCCCTGTCACTTTTCCTTGTAAATATTTTGATATTTTTCTTATTTCTCATTCAATCTTAGTTTGTTGGTGCTCGTAAGAACCGCCTCATCGAGGCGGTTCTAACGATTACCAACAATCTATGTTTGAAAATAAAGATAAGGAAAATAACGTTACTCCTGTAAACCCCAATTTTGTCTATATAAACGGATGGTCAATACACGGACTTGTTAATGTGATATTCCAGCCTGGACTGCAGCTTTTAGGGGTAGATGGAGAATAATACATAAGAGCCCCGCCAAGCGTCTTTGGGTCTTCGAGCATTCCGTCATGACAAATTTTAACTGCGCATGCCCAGCCATTCAGAGGGGCCATGAATATGGCTTTCTGTCTGAAGGTTCCTCTTGATTCACTTCTTGTATGAGCGAGCAGCGAAGGTTCTGGCGAGACTGCGCGGATGCGCAGGCTCGCCTGAACCTTCGCTGCTCGCATAGGCTCTAAGTACCAAAATCGCTTGACGGGGCTCATAAGAAAATAATAAGTATAAAGCCAAGTCGACAGGCTCGGGATCACACCTGAATTGTTGACCGTTGATCGTTTTAGTAAGCTTCCGACACCTGGTAAATGGAATTCGTGTTGACAGATCAACCAAGCCGTTTACCTGAGATAATAGTTAGTCAAAGTTATTCAAATATTTTTATCATCATTGATGACAATGATAGGGTACTTTACAGATGTTTGAACAGAATATCGATAGAAATTGTGACGTGAATTTAGATATACTCTTTTCAATTATTGCTGTCTATCTAGCTAGGCCCCCGCCCATAGGGTCTTGGAGAAATAAATTGGGCTGCACGGTGCATCCACGCAGAGCTGAATCTGACCGCAGATGAGTACTGCTAAACCGCGTAGAATGTGTAAACCTGCCCAGCAAAAGTGATGCTAGTCGGACCGTCCTATTGGTTTCATTGGGCGGGAGGGCTTGAGATGTCATTTCATCTCAATGTCGGGTGAAACGCCCATAAAATTGGAAGCAACATCTCCAATATGACCTAAATAGTGTTGACGGGGACGTTAAACCTCAATTCCATTACGGTAGCACATCGTGTGCTAATTTGTCATCTATCATACCGCTAGAATTTGTCGATGAAAATTTGTGATAGTTTTCTTATTTCCGCTCAAAACATATGTTTTGGGTGCTCGTTAGAACCACCTCATTGAGGCGGTTCTAACGCGTACCCACAACATTTTTTGGAGCAGAAATAAGAAAAAATAATATATATCCCTGTAAATGCCATTTTCTCCATATAAAGTGGGGCTTACTTGGGTTTTAACAAACAAATCGCTATTGCGCTGGTTTGTGCGTGCGTGTGTGCGTGTTTTAATGTTCTAAGAATACACATTAGAATGAAAACGAGAAATAACTGGTGTGCAACACACAAAATTTTGCTATATCTTTTATTGTACATAAGAGTTAAAGGCCTATTTTTATTATTATTATTATTATCATCATTATTATAAAACTATGGTTCAACATACCGTGTGTTTGTTTTTTGTTTTTGTTTTTCAAATAAGAATAAATAAATTCAATGCATTTCCCCCTTTATGTCCAGCCTAGAGTTCAAATTTTGTTTATTGGTCCAGCGATACAATTTCAAATTTTTGAATTTCGGATAGCTGGGAAACAAAGAAAAACATGATCAATAAATCATTTGTTCTGATAATCCTCGAAGATTCGAAAGATTTTCTATTTCGATATTGATTTCCCCGTGGGCCCCAGCAAATACAGCTGCCGCTAACTAAGCTCCGCCTACATCCATTAACAAACGACCGTTAACCGCAAAATTGACAGGTTCGCGTGGACGGCACGCGCCCGGCTCGCGACTAGATTCGATCGCATTTGGTTCAGTTGCTAAGGATAAAAGCCGAACACGCGAGGAAGAGCTTTGTTCCCAGCGCAATATGTGACACTGGGGATCAACGGTTCTTTTGTTTGGGAAACCGTTATAAAATCCGCTATGCTTTAGTCATACGGTACAGTTAACAGATGCGACTGCTACCGGAGAAGACCGTTTATCTGATATTTATTTATTCTAACGGAAATGAAAAAGAAAACAGTAAAATAAAGTACATTTTATTCGGCAATAGGAAATTAATTATTCTTGCCAGTAAAAAAAAAAAACAAACAAACAAAAAAAAAAAAAAAAAAACGCTGTGAAAACAAAACTTATCTGCATCATAATAGTATTGACAATTTATGTAAATATGACGTATATCATATTCAGTGTGCGCATGTTCATTATTGACTTCGACTGAAACTGAGGCTGCTAGTATTGCCAATTAATCAATATATGTGATTCCACGCAGTAAGCTATAGACATAATGGTTCAATGTGATCTGATGTCTCAGATGCTGGAGGGCTGCGAGGAATATTGGACATGGAGCAAACGGGACAAATCACATGAGGTTCGACTCCAGGGCAAGCAGCGTCAGACAGCGCACTTTCATCCGAGCTGGTCCAACGGAACTGCGGGTGCTAGGGGAACAAGGTGTCTCAACTATGGCACACATTACTGGGAAATCCGAGTATCTCAGAGACTTTTTGGTACTAGCATGATGTTTGGCGTTGGAACTAGAAGGGCTAGGCTTCATGTCGACGCTTTCATAAACATGCTTGGAGAAGATAACCAAAGTTGGGGCCTTTCGCATAAAGGGGTGCTGTGGCATGCTGGGAAATCAAGACAGTATACGAAGCCTTTCCGTGAAAATGAACCGACAACGATCGGAATGCTATTCGATTGGAATAAAGGAACTCTTACATATTTCAAAGATGGCGAAAATCTGGGTGTGGCATTCAC
The DNA here is from genome assembly GCA_963580285.1 of Lucinisca nassula. Lineage (NCBI taxonomy): Eukaryota > Metazoa > Mollusca > Bivalvia > Lucinida > Lucinidae > Lucinisca > Lucinisca nassula. The sequence goes on along the minus strand of OY757014.1, from coordinate 174,259,918 downwards.
CGGACTTAATATGGTGGAGGAAAATTTGTATCCTATCGTGTCGTCGACGGCAGCAAAGACAGAAATGACTCTGGGCAGACGACGACGAGCGTTCAACAGCCTTCAAGACAGATGTCGAGCCGCCATCGTTGCTAAGTTAAAAGCTGAAAATGAAATAGACACTTTACCATTACCTAATACGATGAGGACATTTTTAAAAGATATGTTACGGTAGTATTTCGTTATTTGTTTATTTATTATTATTATTATTTTCGAGTATAAGTGTAAAAAGTATGTATTTATAATTACACACCCATATGAGATAATTTTATCTTACTTCTAACCCTAATTTATGATGCAAATATGTGACATCAGAAAAACATGCCTATATAATTCTTACCCCCTTGAACCCCACTTTTATATAGTAAAACTGGGGTTTACAGTGGTAAACTTTATTTTTCTTATTTCTGCCCTAAAATATAGACTGTGGGTACTCGTTAGAACCGCCTCGATGAGGCGGTTCTAACGAGTGCCCACAATCTATATTTTGAGCAGAAATAAGAAAAATATCTCAATTTTTCATCATGAAATTTTCATTTTTTCGGCGATAAAGGTGGCAATGTAGGTGTATAGGCATGTTTGCGTAATGTATATTTTATTCTTGCTCCAAAGATAGGTCGCGGATACTCATTGGAACCGCTTCACTGAGGCGGCTATTCGCAATCTAAAGTTTTGGGGCAAAAATACTTTGTACCTTTGTAAATCCCTCTTGAGCTAATAAGAATCTCGTTAACGTGATTTATATATTCTGTTGTATATCATACAGAAGCCTGATAGTCTTTCATTTTATGACATATTGTTAAATTTTAAGATGCAGAGTAATATCTGCATCATAAGTAGTATGTATATTTAAATATTTATTATAAACAGTTTACTAGGCTAATTCGGCAGTCGAAAAATTATTGACATTTTCTTTATTTTTCCCAGAAAACAGGATTTGACATCTCATGCAAATTGAGGATTTGACATCTCATGCAAATTGTCTCCATGGGAGACAATTTGCATAACATATCAAATCCTGTTTTTTGGGGGAACGTTTTGCAAGGTCTCAGTGGGAGACAATTTGTATGTGATGTCAAATTCTGTTTTCTGGGAAAATCAGGAAAATATTTCCAAATGTCGTCTGCTGCGCCAAAAAATACCCAGCATGCAGAGGGTTAAAGAATGATGATATTGGAATGCATTTAAACATGCGTGTTTTTTTTTTTAAATACGATCTCAATATAACCGATTTATTTATTTATTACAAGTCATGAGAAAAGGACACTTTTCGCATAGACGAGCAGTAAAGGCTCTGGCTACGCATGCTCATTTGAAGAAAACACAAATTGGAGATATATATATATATATATATATATATAGCAAGAGTCCATTTCAAAATTTAGGGGTGTCAGGTTGTGTTTTCTTCAAATTTATTTGGAAAATGGCTTAACGTTTTCCAAAAAGTGTAGGTTCTGATCAGACGCCGCGTTCTGTTTGCCAGTTGCGTGTGTGTGTGTGTGGGGGGGGGGGGGGGTAAAATAAAGGGTACAGGAAATGACACACACGGGCGGCCAGCAAAGCCTGAGGACTAAGCATCAGTGACCAGGTTGAGAAAATGCATTTCATGTCTCCATAACTGACATTTTCCGATTTCGTCTTATTTTTTTGCCACAAACATAATTTGTGGGTTCTCGTTAGAACCATCTCATTGAGGCGGTGCTAACGAGTACCCACAATCTACTGTTTCAGCGAAACTGATATGCACCCTTGAAAACTCCATTTTTCTCTAGATAAAGCTGGGTTTACACAGGGGTTCACTGCATGTCGCAAGCTGCATCTTTTACTGTCCCGGCTTAATTTCTACGAAACAACAGCAACAAAAAAGTATTCATTCATTCTTCGCAGAACAGATGTTACTTTTAGATTCTAAAAGCGCCATATGAGACCTGAACGTGTATTATTAATCAGCTGTCAGATTCAAAAATTCGAAACTAACGGATATTGCTTTGTTAATTAAGTCGGGGTCGGAGAAAATCCATAGATCACACACGAAAAGCAGACCCCGATTAGCCTACTTTTCGTCGCAATTCGACCAGTTTTGATAATGTAAAGGAAGACTGATTGGTCAGTGTGATTATGCAGGCTGATCAGAATCCTCGCTACTGAGAAAATGTCGTTTTTGGTGCGAGCAGTTGGTCATCTGTTCTGTGCGACTCAGATCTCCATTATCCGTCCATATCTGGAATTAATTAGTCCATAATTCGTATATACCAGCTTGACAAACGGTCTGCTGTAACAAGCTGCTTTGTTTGGCATGTATGGCACACCCATTCAACCATTCAACATTCCTAAATTAAGACCACCTTTGGGACTGTTCAAAGTGGTCTTCCAGACCACTTTTGAATAGTCCCATAGATTGTCTCTTAATATGATACACTAGATGTAAAAATACAAAGAATATCTGAAACATTTTCAATAAACTTTTAAAAGCAGATTTAGTCTTAATTATAGACGTAATTGTGACAGCTACGTCGGTGCAACGTCGTGACGTTGCAGCGACGTTGATTGACGTTTCCCTAACGGCATGTGCCTGCTGAGACACTGATTTAAATATTTCATGCAATTATTCATTTTTCTATTCATTTTTTGACATGTTATAAAATCTTTTTTCGTCTTTCCATGTTTAAAAAGCTTTTACCATTCGCCAGCTGGCAATAGTAAACGATCTTACTATGAATTAATAATGCGAATGGGTCTAACCCGGGTATGGTTTGGAGCTATTGTCAGCCGTTCATTAACAAAGTCTATGTCATGAATACCTGTGTAAACTCTGTTTTTGAAAGAGAAAAGTGGGGCTTGCAAGGGTATGCGATGTTTTCTTCTTTCTTTTTTGCGCAAAACATAGACTGTGGGTCGCTTCAGCTTTAGCAAGCCGTCTGTTAAAAACATGGATTCTATCAGGTATCGATTTTTGCTGAAGATTGCTTTTTATCGATTTCACCCACAGAAAATATCACCCACAGAAACAATCTTTTCTCTGGTCTCAGTGCTATTGATCAGTGGATGATTTCCACCTGCCCCTTTGTTTATCTTCCTAAGAAATGAAAGCATTTTTGGTCTGATTGTTTGAACATAAGGCGTTCGCCAATTTTCACAGTTTATCAAGACCCTTACTTGTTTTTTTTTTTTTTTCATTTTTCCCTCACTCTATCTTTTGTAGTTTTCTAAAACCATTTTTCTTTGGTTTGAAGAACTGATATTAAGACTATACAGTCGATCATCAATTTACAGTTGTCTGAGAGAGAGAGAGAGAGAGAGAGAGAGAGAGAGAGAGAGAGAGAGAGAGAATACTGATTCAATTCTTCCCTAACTGGTTTTAATAATAATAACTAATTATGGAGAAAACGCGTATGGAATAAATTTCAAAATTTCATGGCTCATGGAAAATTCAACATTCTAATTCTAACTTCAGCCTACACAATTTAATATTTTATTATTTATCCAAACATAGACTATGAACGCTGTTCTGGCTTGTGCCCTCGTAAGCCCCACTTTTCTCTGTTTACAGCGGGGCTGTTGGAGTGTGGTTTAACCCATTGTATACTAGTGGACTCTTCCATTGCTATATGTTGGACAAGTCCATTTGTCGTATAAGGGATGTTAGGCCTTTTTTGTTTTTATTCTATTTTTGATGGAAATTCTGTTAGCAAATAATGCAGGCCCTGATCAGACGCCGCGTTCTGCGGCGTCTGATATGGGCCTGCACTGTTTGCCAAGGTACCGATTTTGGGGTTTCCCGCATGCATTGGGTTAATATCTGTTCAGGCCATGACAGCCATATCTAATTATTATTATTATTATTGTCATATTTCTTTGAAAATTGTTGTTAAATATCATAGTGTATATAATATATGTGTGATAAAATGGACTATTAATATATAATAATTATGATAAATTAATATATTATGTCCTGCGGATGAGTATACTAGTCAAATATTCTTTTAATATGTATTTAATTAATACATGAAATTAATGTGCTCAATGTAAATAGCCATCTAGGAATGGTGTCGTAGATTAGTCGTCTAGTTTCCATGGAAACGTTAAGATCGTCTGTGGTTATTGATTTACAGACCATTTACAGAAAATTTCCCGTTTTTATGCAGCTTAATATGAATTCATACACATTTATAATTATTCAATACATGTACGTTTTTGGAAGCCACGCATGTGCGCCCAGCGAAGACTCAGTTAATTAGCGCAGTCTGATCTGAGTTTTCGCTGTGCTCGATAGAGATTGTCATTGCCGTCTAACGATCGATATGTAGAAAATTATTCAAGGATTGTCAGAGCTACATAGACGCAGCCACTTAACGTTGACTCAACTTTCCATCAACGCTGAAATAACATTTTCAACGCTTTTCGACATTGTGTCAACATTTGGTGCCGGAAAGATATAGATACTTTTAAACGCGCATACCAAAAAACAAACAATATTAGAATTCATTCCCAATGTAGATCATTACCTGATGTTTTTGATAACCATAACATTTCCATGTTAGCCACGTTACTAGAAAATCAGCTTTACACGATATGCAGCCCAACACTGATCCGAAAGCTCGCAAGATTTTTGGAATAACGCATAAACTAGTAAAGGAAATAATAGATTTATCTAAAGTCAACAGATGCCCCCGCCCAGGACCTTGCCTGAAGTAAATAATCGTCTGTTAAAAAAGCAGCAGGCACACGTCGCTAGGGCAACGTCAAATCAACGTCGGTGCAACGTCACGACGTTGCACCGACGTTGATGTGACGTTGCATAAACGTCATGACATTGCACCGACGTTGATGTGACGTCATAATTATGTCATGTGTCTGCTGGGAGGAGTCTGATGGATCATAAACACACGTACACATGAACTTTAAGGACGTGTGAACTCATATGGACAACGCTTCAAGCACCATGCATCCATTGTAATAATTCAGACATGTTCAAACTTTGTCTCATTTTTAAGGCGTTTTTAGTAAAGCTGATTTTTCTGTAAATGTACTTGTAGATTTCTCTTAGACGTAGATTATTGGTCGTAAGACTAAAAATGCGGGCCGAACCGTGCAATATTTAACACTTGAAACTCTCGAATGTATGCGGGTTTCCATGTGTTTTGTAAATACACTAGAAACTAGTTCTTATAAGTTATACATGTGTTAATGAGGAAAACGAACATACTCGTATGTTTTTGTGTCTGAATGAACTTATTTTGACGTTGATTTGTTAGTATATTATCTAGAACCTATGTACATGTGTACATGTTTCTATATATATTGTAGTGATAAGCTAATTGGACAATCGCAGACATGGATCACCAATTTACTCTCAGCGGACAGGCAGCGTCTGGGCAACAGCCCTGCAGGCACATGACGTAATTATGACGTCACACCAACGTCGGTACAACGTCATGACGTTTATGCAACGTCACATCAACGTCGGTGCAACGTCGTGACGTTGCACCGACGTTGATTTGACGTTGCCCCTGCGACGTGTGCCTTTTTGGTGTAGATCAACATCGATGCAAAGTCACGTTGATGCAACGTTGCTTAAACGCCTTGTGCGATGTGGGGGTAACATTTAGTAAGGTATCATATCGTTGGGTGTATCTGACAGGCTGTTGGCTGGTACAGAAGGTCATTTGCCCAGTGAATTACAGTTTTATTAAGTCAACAAGATCCGAGCCGACAACATTTATCACCGAAACTCTTGAATGTTTTATCGGTTCTCGCAGGGAAGTGTCTGATCTGTAACACGCAGAGCTGAAACCGGCCCGCACACGAGTACTGGTAAACAGCTTAGAGGATCTAAGCCTGCCCAGGCAAAGCGGTGCGAGTCGGCTCGTCCATGCTTATAAACCCTATACGTTTCATTGGGCGACAGGGCTTGAGATGTCATTTCATCTCAGTGTCGGGTAAAAGTCCCACAAAATTGGAAGCAATGTCTCCAAAATGACCTTTACAGTGTTGACGGGGACGTTAAACCTCAAATCAACCAAATCAATCAATCAATGATCTGTAACACCTGGGTTCAAAGATTCTCGCCTTTCTGCGAGCATGTCTGATGATCTATGTTCAGCATCTCGTTAACAAGTCCGTGTATTGAACGCCCCTTTAAACTCCACTCTTTTATTCAGAAAACTGGGGGTTACAGCTGTGTACACTATTTTTCTTATTTCTCCTCCAAGACATAGGTTGTGGGTACTCGATAGAACCGCCTAAATGAGGCGGTTCTAACGAGCACCCACAACCTATGTTTGGGATCTCTATAGGAAAAAATGTCAAAACTTTCATCAGCAAAATAGCCATTTTGAGAATATGAAAGAATGTGCACGTGTTTTCGACATTTTTCTACACTGTTACTTTTCCTTTTGCTGGTTATATGTCAGCGTGTACGCGTATATGTACGTGCAGGAGGAATTTGAGTCTCAAACTGTAAAATAAAAATTGATGTTGTCTGTAGAACTGTAAATGAGTAGTATATCTATTTATATATATATAAAAATGGTTCACGGACCGAAAAATCCACGATGTACATTTATTTATTTATTTATTAGAAACTAAAAAGATGGTTCACGGACTGAGAAATCCACTATGTACATATCTTCGGTAACTACTAGTTATTTACCATCTCACGGACATAGAAATTCATGAAAATAGTATAGTCTGTGGTTCACGGACTGAGAAATCCACTATGTACATATCTTCGGTAACTACTAATTATTTACCATCTCACGGACATAGAAATTCATGAAAATAGTATAGTCTGTGGTTCACGGACTGAGAAATCCACTATGTACATGTACATATCTTCGGTAACTACTAGTTATTTACCATCTCACGGACATAGAAATTCATGAAAATAGTATAGTCTGTGGTCCACGGACTGAGAAATCCACTATGTACATATCTTCGGTAACTACTAGTTATTTACCATCTCACGGACATAGAAATTCATGAAAATAGTATAGTCTGTGGTCCACGGACTGAGAAATCCACTATGTACATGTACATATCTTCGGTAACTACCTAGTCTATACTAGTTATTTACCATCTCACGGACATAGAAATTCATGAAAATAGTTTGGTCTGTGTTATGCACTAAAACAAGATAATTTTGGGGATACACCAAAACGAGGGTTTACGTTAACTCACATGCCGTTTAAATGGTCACATTTTCCCCATAGTAATCATGACTTTCTTTTTCTTTTCAAATACATAGAAGCAGATTAGATGCGTATTTTGTGGCAACTTGTCCATACTCAAAAGAAACCTAAGTTGGGCCGCATCGGCGAGGCGGTTTAAATGAATACCCACATGATATGTTTATATAGAGAAATAATGAAATGTTATCATTCAGTTATCGCTAAATACCCACCCTCTCTGTTGCTGTGCAAATAGATGGAAGAATATGACGTACACCACGTTTGCCACTGTGTTTCACGGACAGAGAAATCCTCTATTTAAAATAGTAATATAACCCATTGCAAGCGGGAACCCCTAAAGGGGCACCTTGGCAAACAGGGCAAGCCCAGAGGCGTCTGATCAGGGCCTGCACAATTTGCCAAAAGACTTTTCCGTCAAAAATAGAATAAGAACGAAAAATAGGCCTTCCTTCTGGTATTTTCACGTTTTCTTTTGTTATACGTGTAACTTATCCGTCTGTTACCTAGTAGACTCTTTCATTGCTAATGTTGGAGTCCATTTGTCACATAAAGGATGTGACAAATGGACTCAAACATTAGCAATGAAAGAGTCTACTAGTTAACAGAAGGATAAGTTACACGTATAACAAAAGAAAACGTGAAAATACCAGACTCTGGTTTATATCTGGTCACCGCATTCTAACATTTTCTAACGTTCTAACGTTTCTTTCGCGTTTGAGTATACATGACCTTCATTTTCTCTTCTACTTTTTATTGTTGTGTTAGTGTTGTATTAGAAATAGTCGCTGATTTATGGATTAAAAATCCTATCAATTGGGACACTGGTCAGTGTTAAAGTGGGGGTATATGTTTGTAATTTTAAAATATTTTCTTTCTGATTGCTCTGTATATGCTTTCAGTACTTGTTAGAATCGCCTCGGCACGAGCCTGTTATAACGAGTACCAGAAACATACGGATTTGTGGGGTGTGTGTGTGGGGGGGGGGGTGCGGAAAGGTGAGGAATTGTGAAAGATATATGTATTTTAAAAATAGTATCAGTCATACCGCCCTTATCTTTTTCCTTTTCAAAATTGTATAGTTTGTCTATATCATGTTTTTACGGTGACTTAGAGTTCGATACTCATAGTGACATGAGTTATGGAGTTTCTAAGGCACTGTAACTCAGCTAACTTGCTTTTAAGGGTCGCTAGCAGTGATCTATATATGTAAGACCCTTTATACATACATTTGGGTCAGATCGTTGGCGCTTTGTCTGAAGCCTCTGTGAGAGGCATTTTATACGTTCATATGATGCCCAGCAGGCATATTACGTATGTGCAACGTCGTATCAATGTCGATGCAACGTCACGACGTTGATGCGACGCTGCCTAGACGTTGATGCGACGCTGCCTAGACGTTGGCAGTATCTTTGTTTGGGACGCACATAGCAAACATCCATGTTGGTAAAACGGTAACAAAACTAATGCTAACATTGAAAGAAATGCTGGTTAAGTTTTTCCCTTATTATAGAATGGATGAATTGACACATGAGAAAAGTGCCCAACTAACATTCTTCAAATGCGCATGCGCAAGTCAGCTTATAGGACCAGACGCATGGTTTTGCACGGAACTACCCCTAATTCCCCTCGACATTTCTACGACAGCAAAGGCTCTGGCGTCTGAGACTACGCGTATGCAGAGACACGCTTGAGCCCTGGCTGGTCGCCTGGATGATATAAGTTCCCTTTTCTCATGCGTTGAATGAAAGCGATTGACAGTAACCTGTATGATATGCATAGTTTATATGATTGAATAAAGAAAAAAAATAATAATACAGCTTCTTGTTAGTTAGTTTAATTTTTATTTTGTAAAATCATTATCACCCAGTGAATGGTTCCTCTATATCGAGAAGCCTCTCGCCTTGTAAACCAGGGATCGCAGGATCGATCCCGGGCTTCTCCAGACTTTCGGACGAGTCTTTAAACCGAGGTCCCGTCTCCGTATGACCTAAGATGTTGGTGGGACGTAAAACTCAAACACTCACTCACACCTCCATATCGAAATTCGAACCACGTCACAGTAAACAATCTCTGCGAGGTTCTCGGACAACAGTAGCAAAGACATGTGTGAAAAAAGTGCATATGAAAATTAATCAAGGCACTGTGAGCACTGATGGATCGATGGTGTCTGTTTGTTTGTTTCGGATTTAAACGGCCTAGTCAACACTGTTTAGGTCATTTTTAGCCGGCCAGTTTACCTATCCACATTTTTCCTTTCCAGTACAGTGTACATTCTTGCGCCAGAAACTGACCATTGCCCTTCATGATTCAGCGGCGATGATGTCTGTGTGTATGTAAAAGATGTCCACATTATATCTGTAACCAGGTGAGTGTCTTTTGATATCATGTTTATCAGGCAAGGCTTCGAGAACGCTTGTAGAATCGCGAGGCTTGCCGAGCGATTCTACATGCGTTCTCGAAGCCGAGACTGATAAACTTGATATCAAATGACACGAATCTGGTATTCTATTTATCAGTTTATACCGGGTAAACTCTTTAATTGGCAATTTACGATCACTTACCAATTGTCCTTAGTGCGTCCCAACATTACGGTGCGGAATATAATCGATCAGTACATTTACTATCATATGACCGTTATTTTTCTTTTGATAATTTTTAATGAAATTTTTCCGATTTTTCTAGTAATAATAACATTTTGGCCATTTTTTCTTGTTGTCCGGTTCATTGAAAAAGTGCAATGTCACGTTGACGTGATAAATCTCACTTGTCCTGAGATAGCATATCTTTATCAGGTCAATGTGTTACAATGCACTATATATAGAGGGTAACTGATAATAAGCGTTCTGCGGCTCTTTTCGGGGACCCTAGGCAAATATCGGTTTACTCACTCAATATTAAAACGCATATCAGAAAACGAGCACAAACCCAGCACACGAGCCCAGTCCAGGTTTTACAGATATCGTTCTGTGCAAAGTACCCCGACGTCACAGCAACAAGAACGATTAACTGGATTTCATACGAGTACAGTAAAATGCCTATATTAAGACCACCTTTGGGACTGTTCAAAAGTGGTCTTCAAACCACTTTTGAACAGACCCAAAGAATCTTTTAAAAACAATTTTACATTACGCAAACACGCCTATACAAATACATTGCCACCTTTATCGCCGAAAAAATGTTTTTTTTTTTTTTTATGAAAAATTGTGATATTTTTCTTATTTCTGCTCAAAATAAAGATTGTGGGCACTCATTAGAACCGCCTCATCGAGGCGGTTCTAACGAGTACCCCCAATCTATATTTTAGAGCAGAAATAAGAAAAATAGGGTATACCCCCGGAAACCCCAGTTTTACTATATAAAAGTGGGGTTCAAGGGGGTCAAAATTATATAGGCGTGGTTTCGTGATGGTCTTAATCTTAGATGGTCTTAATAGCGGAATTTTACTGTATGTTCTACAAAAGGATTATACTTTGGAATCGAAGAATGCACCACAGAACTGAAAAGTATGGAGTGTACATGTTTTCTCGTCCAGACTAGCTAGTTTCCGCCAATTAGGCTTAATCAGTGACTCTCAGATATTTTCATAATACCACAATGGAAACAATGATCCCAAAGAACAAGAAAATGTAAACTACACTATGATGAAGGATTCTTTTATTATTTTTTTAGTTTGGTTTTACGGCCCTTTCAAGGTTATTTCACTCATATCGAGCCGATCGTTTATCAAAGAAGGGCGAAAACCGGAGTACCCGGAGAAAAAACACCTGACCATCCGTTGTAGAACTTGCGTCTCACATATGACCCGAGACAGGCTCGAACCCACAGCGGTGAGAGACCTAATGATTAAGAGTCAGCGATCTTATCCACTTGGCCACGGAGGCCCATTACCATGATGAAGGAAGAACCCTGTCTGCGCTCTAGTTTTATCTATCAGTGAATGACAATGTAACTCAGACTCGGTCAATTGATAATCGACCCAGAAGAAACCGGGATACAGCAAAACCTTCAAACCAAGAAGTCTAATACGACCAGCGAACACTCAGGTCAGCCGCGCAGGCTGATCTGAGTTTTCGCTTGTCGCACTGTCCATCTAGTCGAACTTCAATATTTGTTTGAGAAATGGGTTGTTCGTGCCACTGAGGGTATATCATACCGCTAGGACATGATAGGGATGATATCTTTCCGATTTTCATTAGAATAAAGGTTTTGTATTGGAGTTTAACAGCCCAGTCAACACTGTTTAGGTCATTTTTGAGCCGGTCAGTTTACCTATCCACACTTTTCCTGGGTAGGCTTATACGTAAGCGGTTAACCACTACAGTGCACATGCTTTCGCCAGAAACTGACAACTGCCCTTCTTGAATCAGTGGAAGAGAGAGAATGGCCGTAGAAATGATTAATCTCCACGAAAGAATGTTGCAGAACCCAGGCAGGTATCGAACCCGCGTCCTCCTGATCACAAGTCGGACGCGCATCCGACAGCTACCGAGGCCGGTACAATCGATGAGGCGATTCTAATGAGTACACACAACAAACATATATTTTCAGGATCAAATAAGGAAATATCCAAATTCATTAACCTATTTTGTACCAGAAACCCCAAAACGGGTATCCTGACAAATAGTGCAGGCCCAGATCAGGGCCTACACTGTTTGCAAAAGGTTCAGCCATTTTCGAAATAAATTTTGAAGAAAACCTGACAACATGACACCCCTAAATTTTGAAATGGACTCATGCTATATATAGAGGAAGATTCCATTTGGTATAAAAAGGGTTAATATCTCATAGGATTTTTTCCTAGAAACTCAAAAACGAGTTCGAAGCATCCGTGGTATATGAGCCGGCGCGGTTTAAGCCATCGAAGTAGAATGTCTTAGTTTTTGAAACTTTTATGTGAAGCCCAGTGTTCGTTTTCGCTGGACGTACAAGTATACATTGTACCTTTGAAAATCTATGAAATCAGAGAATTTTGTATAAGCATAAAAAAATCACTTGCCCTTCCCTGGAGATTGTTCATTAAATCTTTTCTACGTTCACCCCCCCCCCCCCACCCCCCATCCCCCCACCCCCCCCCACCCCCCACCCCCCCACCCCACCCCCCCCCCCCCACACACACACACACCTCCCACATCCCACCTTCCACTCTCGCTGATTCTAGAAGAACAGCAAAAGAATGTGCACTGTACAAAAACGTCAACTGACCAGCTCGTTACGCCCTAAGTAGCGTTGGTTTTAGCCATTAAATGAGCCCCGCTAAGCGAATTTGTGTCTTCGAGCATTCCGTCATGACAAATTTTAACTGCGCATGCCCAGCCATTCAGAGGGGCCAGGGATATGGCTTTCTGTCTGAAGGTTCCTCTTGATTTTCTGCTCGTATGAGCGAGCAGCGAAGGTTCTGGCGAGACTGCGCGGATGCGCAGGCTCGCCTGAACCTTCGCTGCTCGCACAGGCGATAAGTACCAAAATCGCTTGACGGGGCCCAAATAATAATGACATTGACGACGCACATTTATTTCGAACACATCCTTATTTATTTCTTCTTTTTTTCTTATTTTTGTTTTACGGCCCTTTCAAGATTATTTCACTCATATCGAGCCGATCATTAATCAGAGTTAGGCGAAAACTAGAGTACCCGGAGTAAAACCAGCTGACCATCCGTTGCAGAAGTTGGCGTCTCACATATGACCCGAGCCAGGCTCGAATCCACAGCCCGTGAGAGGCCTAATGCGATATTTATTTATTTATTTACTTATTTATTTATTTATAGCTCAGTATCAGTTCCTTAGTGCTGAGGTTGATACTGCGGTGTTGACGTCAGCACTCAAGTACTGATTTAAATAATTATATCTTTAATTTTTGCAGTATAAAATTCCAACCTTTCTAAAACTAAGACTGACTTGTCAGGTGAGACATGTATCTTAGCGGATTTGGTTGCCACGTTTTCTTATATTTTAAATATTACAAGTCTCGCTACTTTGGACATCTCCTTCCTGATGTCCGAGCCATGTTTGCTGATGTTGGCTCGGTGGGGGACGCCTATCTGGATCGATGGATGGATGGATGGATATTTTGTTTAAAGACGCTCAACCCTAATAGGGCATATAGCGTCTAAAAATAATTAGGTATTAGATATAAAATTGTTATTGAAGTTTAAAAGTTAAAATATTAAATGATTACAGTTTGTTAAAAAGTCCGATTTCTTTAAGAAAATTGATTAATTGGTAAGATGGTATGTCGTTAAAAAGATCTTTCATTGTTGTAACATTAAAATATTTTGAGCGGATATGATAAAATTCTACACATGAAATGAGAAAGTGATTAACTGTGAATGGTTCGTTACAGGATACACAGAAAGGTGCTTGTTCGTTTTGTAATATGTAAGAATGAGTTAGTCTTGTGTGTCCAATACGGCATCTGGTAATTTTAGTCTGGTCTTTCCTACTGTAATTAGAGAAAGAGCATTTACTGTGAAAATTAGGTTCTATTTTGAATAATTTATTATCGGTTTCTTTTTCCCAACTAGATTGACATTTGTTTTTGATATATTTATTAATGTTAGATTTAAAATCTGAAAAGGGAATTTTAAAATTTGTAACATTCAAAGATAAAGCAGATTTAGCTTCTAAATCCGCCAACTCATTTCCACGAATATTGATGTGACTGGGAATCCAACAGAAAATGATCTCCTTGGAGAGAGAAAGATAGTGGAATTTTCTTAAAATTTGTTGAATTAAGGGATTTCTGTGCTGTTGATCTTTAAGAGCCTTTAGAACTGAAAGAGAATCTGAAAAAATGATAAATTGTTTTTCATACTGATCTCTAATATGATACAGTGCAATATCAATTGCTTTCGCTTCAGCAGTAAAAATTGAGCTATTATCGGGTAATCTAATGCTATCAGTGAAATTCGGACTAATGACAGAACAAGCAACATTCTCATCCTGTTTCGAACCGTCAGTGTAAATGGAAATGTGATGTTTAAAATTGGATTTGATTTCTAAAAATTCGTTCTTAAATATATGAGATTCTACTTCGGATTTTTTATTTTTTTCTAAGTCTAAAATTATCCTTGGTGGTTTCAACACCCATGGTTCTTTCGATGGAAAAGCGAACGATTGTATATTTTGAATATTTATATTGGCCTCTTCGAGTAACGGCTTTATTCTCAGGCCAAGAGGTTTTATAGCAGATGGTTTGTTATTGTAGAATCTTTCATAATTTGGGTTAAAAACTGAGTCATATGCTGAATTTCGTGGATTAGCAGCTAATTTGGTAGCATATTGAAGAGACAATTTCTCTCTTCTTACATAAAGTGATGGTTCATTTGATTCAGCATAAAGACTTTCAATAGGCGAAGTGCGAAATGCACCGAGTGCTAGACGTAAACATTGATGATGTATAGTATCCAAAGATTTTAAATAAGATTTCCTAGCAGATCCATAGACTATGGAACCATAGTCCAATTTGGAACGAATTAAAGATCTATAAAGATTTAAAAGAACAGCGCGATCTCCTCCCCAGTCGGAACTGGACAGGACTTTAAGAATATCAAGAGCTTTTAAACATTTAGCTTTCAAAGCTTTGATATGAGGAATAAAAGACAATTTGCTATCGAATAAAAGACCCAAAAACTTCGCCTCAGTGACGACTGGAATTGGACTGCCGTATATAGTCAGTACAGGATCTAAATGCAACTTGCGTATTTGGCAGAAATGAACACACTGAGTTTTTGTTTTAGAAAATTTAAAACCATTTTCTGTTGCCCAAGTTTCTATATTATTTAAACACCTTTGGAGTTTAAATTCAATGGTTTCCATATTTTTGGAACGATAAAAAATTCCAAAATCGTCGACAAAAAGCGAACAATCTGGGTCTTTTACACATTTAACTATATTATTAATTTTTATGCTGAACAAGGTTGGTGATAAAATACTACCTTGTGGTACACCTTGTTCTTGATCAAATTTGTCCGATAATGTATTTCCTATGCGAACATTAAATGTTCGATCGGACAAGAAATTTTGAACAAAGAGTGGCAATCGGCCTTTAAGGCCCAAGTTGTGTAAATCTTTCATGATGCCATATTTCCAAATCGTATCATAGGCCTTTTCTAGGTCAAATAATACAGCTACGACATGTTCTTTTTTGATAAAGGCATCACGTATAAATGATTCTAAGCGAATCAAATGGTCATTAGTAGAGCTGTTTTTTCTAAAACCAGCTTGAAATTTAGTGATAAGCTGGTTTGATTCTAAGAACCAAACCAACCTATCATTAATCATTCTCTCCATTGTTTTACATAAGCAACTTGTCAAAGCAATAGGTCTGTAATTAGTGGCTTCAGTATGATCTTTATTAGGTTTCGGAATAGGAATAATGATAGCTTTTCTCCAGTTTTCAGGGAATTTTCCAGTGATCCAAATATCATTTAGAATATTTAATAATGTTTCCAATGCCTTGTTGGGTAAATGTTTTAAAATTTGATAGTGTATGTCGTCAGGACCAACAGCAGTATCATGAGATTTATGGAGAGCATCTAATAATTCTTTAGTAGTGAAAGGTAAATTATATGTTTCATGATTTAATGAGGAAAAATTTAAATTCTTTTTCTCTTGTTCTTGTTTAATATTTTGGAAATTTTCTGAATAATTTGAGCTAGATGAGTTTTTCTGAAAATTTTCCCCCAATGCATTGGAAATGTCTTTAGCCGTTGAACATATACTACTCAAAGTTTGATAGGGATCACTTTTTACTAGTCATTTTTTGCAATGAAAATATACCATTTCTTGACAGAATTTGCACTCCGTACATTGATGATTATCTTAAGCTTAAACTCATGCAAAATTTCGTGCCCATGAACTTGCACACTTCTCACACTTTGCAATTGAATTCATGCACCCCAAAAATCTTGCATAACACTGCATTCCAACCGAAGAATCAGAATTGTCATTTCTCATTCTCTAAGCGCAAAAAGGATTTCATTTGGTTTGTGAACCCTAAAAATGCCTCGGAGACAGTAAAGAAACCGTCTTAGCCCCGAAGAAATGAACCGTGGCGTCGGAATGTTGGAAGCTGGCGTCTCCAAACGTCGTGTTGCTGGGATTCTTAATGTGTCTCAGAGCGTGGTATCCCGAATGTGGAATCGTCATCAAACACACGGCGATCCTTCACACAGACACGGCGAGGGTCGAGAAAGGGCTACAACTCAACGTCAGGATCGGTTTCTATTGATTCAGTCTCGACGTCAACGGTTTATGAACGCTTCGCACTTGAATAACGACTTTAGAAACAGGACTGGGGTACGCATTTCTACTCAAACAGTCAGAAACAGACTCCATGAGTTCGGACTTAATGCCAGAAGACCCGCTGTACGTGTTCCGTTGACGCGACAGTATGTGCAAGACCGGTTGGACTTTGCTAGAACTCACGTCAGGTGGACGATTCGTGACTGGACGCCAGTGCTGTTCACTGAAGAGTCCAGATTTTGTCTAGACTTCACTGATAAACGCCAGTTAGTGTGGAGAATGTCAAAAGAGCGATTTGATGACTTAAATGTGGCAGAGCATGATCGCTAAGGCAAGGGTTCAGTGATGGTTTGGGCAGGCATTAGTGTTAACGGAAAAACTGACTTGTACGTCGTTGAAAATGGGATGTTAACGGCAGTGAGGTACTGTGAGGAGATTCTGGACCAGTTTGTGAGACCATATGCCGGTGCTATAGGCCCAGACTTTATTCTGATGGACGATAATGCACGTCCCCACCTCGCACACGTCACTGACGCCTACCTGGAACGTGAGGCAATTGACCGTATGGACTGGCCTGTTCGATCTCCGGAGTTAAATCCGATTGAGCATGCGTGGGACATTCTTCAGCGTGCTGTTTCGGTCCGACCTGTACAGCCAAGGACTTTGCAAGAGCTCAAGGACGCATTGGTTGCTGAATGGAGGCTGATTCCACAAAATCGGATACAGAGTCTGATAACGAGCATGCGCAGGCGATGTCGTGCTGTGATTGATGCCCGTGGACGTCATACCCGTTATTAGTCATGTTTGTCTGCACGAAATCCAAAAACTGCGAAACGTCAGTCTGCAAAAATTCTGTGTGTTACGCCAAATTTTGTGGGTGCCCTGACGTTTGCTGTTGCTACGCTTGAATCCCGTGACTTTTCAGAAGATGAACCATAGCACTTTACAGAGGACATGTTTACAAATGTTTTGAAATTAATTTGGATTAAGCTTATTGATTAGTAGTATATATTTCCGTTCGATTTGATATGGACATGTTTATTTGATTTGTTTTTGCCACTAATTTTTCGAATCATGTCCCATATTTTCTTAGTTGGTGTTCTGGTATTCAGTTTGGAGACGTATTGCTGCCAAGATGCTTTTTTGGCCGATTTTATTGTTTTGCGAGCTTTAGCTCGCATATGTTTGGCATGGATAAGATTTTCTTTTGTTGGTTGTTTATTTAATTTTCGTAATGCAGATTTTCTTTTATTAATTGAAGTTTTAACTTCGTCATTAAACCAAGGTCTGTTTCTTTTTGAAAAAGTCGAGGATTTAGGAATACATTTTTCAGCAATATCAATCAATTCATCAGTAAAATCTTGTATATCACTTGCAGTTTTAAAAAATTCAGGGTCGAGTTTTTCATCACATAATTGATTAAAATTTTCCCAATTTGCTTTACTCAAATTCCATCTGGGGTGACGATCCTCATGGGTCGATGCAATTTCTTCAATTACTATCGGAAAATGATCGCTCCCATGGAGATCGTCCACAACAGACCAATCAAAATCTAGATAAATATTTGGAGAGCAAATTGAAAGATCTAAAGCAAAATAATTTCTTGTGCCGGGGAGAATGAAGATATGTTGGTTGTTTATCGTTAAATAAACATAAATCATTTTCAGCAATAAAATTTTCTATGATTTCTCCTTTGTCATTTGTATCCGAGCAACCCCATAATTTGCTGTGACTATTAAAATCTCCTAATAATATATAAGGACTAGGTAATTGATTTGTTAAATTTTCTAATTCTTGTTTAGAAAAATTATAGTGTGGTGGAAGGTAGACAGAACAAATCGTTATGGATTTGGATAAAGTGACGTTTACAGCAACAGCTTGTAAATTAGTGTTTACATCTATTTTCCTATGAGGAACGTCAGATTTTACCAGGATTGATGTACCTCCTGATGCCTTCTGATTATCCGTTGTGATATGATTGTACATACTGTAACCTTTGAAATTAATATTATCTGTAGTTTTCAAAAAAGTTTCTTGGAGACAAATGACATTAGGAGAAAAAAGTGTAGATAAAATTAAAAGTTCGTTAAAATTGGCTTTCAGTCCTCGACAATTCCATTGTAGTATTGATTTCTTATCCATGATTAAATGGAGAGAAGATTAAAATAAGGAATTTAATCCTTATATTTCCTATTACTTTGAGACAACATGGAGGAGTCCACCTCCAATTCCATGTCCTCAAGGGTGCCGTACTGATTTGCCAATTTGACTGGATCAGCCGACGCCCCTTTACTATTTGGGTTTGATCCTTTATGTTTTTCTTTGCCGTTTTTTTCTTTTTGATCTGCTGTCCCTGATTTGGGTCGGGAGTGAGATCTGCTTGAATTTTTGGTATGTGCTTGTGAACTGGTCTGTGAAGTTGAGGGTTTTATTTCCGATCTTGATTGATGTGTAGAAGTAGGTTGCGACGATGCAGTTTTGGGTTTAAATGTAGAAGTAATGACTTTAGAATGTGGTTTTATTTCGAAATCTTTTTCGTTAAATTGTGTTGATGTTTCTTTGGTTTCAGGTTTGCTGGTAAGTGATTGAACAACTTTGGCGAATGTGGTTTCTGGTTTGTTTTGCTGAATTTTCTTGGCTTCCAAATATGTTACGTTTTGTGTGACTTTAATTTTCATAATTTCTTTTTCTGTTTTCCACACTTCACAGACGTTGGATTTTGATACATGATCTTTTCCGCAGTTCACGCACTTTGGAGGGTTCTTGCAGTTTTGAGTGTGATGGTCGGTTCCACCACATTTCTCACAAACCGATCCATCAGGGACAGAACAGTCATTTTCATGGTGACCAAACCTCTGACAGTTAAAACACCGCAGAGGATTTGGTACGTACATTTCAACCGGTATTATTCGGTAAAATATCCTTAATGATTTCGGCAACGAAGTGGTGTTGAAAGTCAGAAGAAGTGTATTTGTTTCGATTAGATTGCCGTCTTTTTTAATTTTGAAACGTTTACAGGCTGTTACTCCTTGATCTTTTAAATATTCCACAATACTGGCTTCTGTTTCTTGTTTCAGCATTCTGTCACGGATTATTCCTTTACATGAATTTAAGGTTTTGTGCTCCGTGACAGAGACGTTAAGGTTAAAGAATTTGTTGATTTTGAGGAGGTTTTCTGTTTGGGATTTTCTATTCGTTTCGATTAAAAGGGTACCATTTTTTAGTTTTTTAACATTTTTAGGAGTTCCGATAAGCGCTTCAATTTGTTTTTCTATGACAAACGGTCAAAGAGAAGTAACAGCCTTTCCTTCGTTGCTCGTAATCACCAAGAATCTAGCAAAATTTTCGTTTGCTTTAAAAGTGAAAGTTGTCGGTTCCGGGTCGTCATCAGATAAGTCTAAGAAAGCTCTTTTTCTAGTGTTGGATCCCATGGTTTAAATTTTTGTTTCGATAGCTATGCGCCCCACCCTCCTTGGAGCCCTACAAGGGGACGTTTAATGGAAATGGATCTCCTATTTCCAACGCCAAGGCTACATGGCTATTATACTCGATGACAGGACCAGAGTCCTTTCGCTCCACTTCTGTTTAATGACTCCCAACCATGCACCCAGATTTTCATGAAAAAATGAGGAACAGTTGAGACCCATCCCCACCCATATTCTCTCCCTCACAGAAGTTTCTGCGGAATTTCCCCAGTACAAGCCCACCGATTGATCCATCAGCCGCCGCCCATCAAATAACACTCAAAGATAGAGGAATAAGACGAAATTACACCCGGTTTGTACCATAAAGATACGTAAAAAAGAAAGAAGGAAGATAAGGACAAGCTGTGCGATTCTAGAGCTTGGCACGACTGAGCCGATTGATTCAGGCCGGATCTAGCCCAAACCCCTCTTCTATCTGAAATATGGGCCAAAATGATGTGTTGAAAAGCTGGAGATCCCTGGGCTTTTCTCAATCATCAGGATCCCTTCTTCCAGCATACGAGACGCCACTCACGGCAAACAAGTGGCTCCTGTTTCAACAAGGAATTTCATCCCCATTCACTACAGAAGGAAAGTGACCTGTATATTTTATTCCCTACAGACAAGGGAGGCCGAAAACGTTTGCTTAAATAAAAGCTTGGCTCTGAAAACAGGAGATCCTTTGCTAAATATGAGATCCACGATTATGGTAAGAAATTATTGAGGTGATCAGTTTCCGAGAGTAGAAATGATTTTATAGACTTATGAAGAAATAAGCTGTGTTAGATGATAACGTACACTTCAAAATTTAGTGATAAGTATCTGATTCTGTTAACTTTGGAATAACATGAAATAAATTTCAGGTAACATGATCGACAAGTTACTTATCTAATAACGTATTTAAAATGCATCTTTCATTGATGTGCAGAGTGATGGAGCATGAAAAAGTGACACATACACAGTACAAACATATACAGATGAGGTTTCTTCTTTGTGGTGCGCGACCCACCAGCAATGATGATACACATACAAATGCAGCGTGGTAGTAACATGAGATAGGAAATGTTTAAAAGGATAGATCTCGCGTAGTGAATTGAAAAAAAAAATTGATAAGATGCATTTGAATAAATTGAATTACAAAATAATACCGGTCGAACGGACGATTGTTCTGTATGTTGGAGGCTTTTACCCAACTGCCACAGAAGCTGAAGGCAGCCACCTATTTCGAGGCACCGGGTGGTCTCGGCAATGGGACTGTTTTCGGTGGGGTCTTACCACTCTGCCACACTCCCGAAGGCAGCCGCCATATTTCTACCCCCCGGGCAGGCGCGGGGCCTATCTGGATCGGGCGTCTCTTGCCTGATGTCTCCAGATGACATGTCTCATGAGGTACATCGGTCGGTGTGTGCTCGGAGGGGGATGTGCTGTGTTTGCCGGGTCTTATCCATCATCCGTCTCGGTTTCAAAACTTTGGGTTTAGACACACTGATGAAGATTAAATATCAGAAAGGCCTCTGTGTCGCTAAATTTGGTATAGTTACCCCTTAATTATTATAACCTTACGGACTTACGAGCATATTTTACATAACTTATTACGCTAGATAACAAGTTACTGAAACCCCCGTAAACTACCATTTTCACCTATGCGTAGTGGGCTGTTTCTAGGGTAATATACTGACTGGCTCATACCTCGCACCCAATACGGGTATTGGGTCCGTGCTCACACGAATAGGCTGACCAACGTCTGATGAACAATTCTGATGTTTTTCTTATTTCTGCTGGAAATATAGATTGTATGTGCTCGTTAAAGAAATCTACACACGATTTAGAAAAGATATAGCGAACTTGAAGGATTTTTATTTAAATTTATTACATAAAAGGGTTTTCAAGTGTATTCACTTCACGTGACGTCTGATTGAGATTTCGACGATGACACATGCGAACATCGAGGCTGCCGGGCCGACCCCACACCATTTGCCGATATTTCTGCACATTATCTTTTAATGAAATTGCAGTCACAGCCAGCGATTTCTTGTCAGACAGAATTTTTAGATTTTAGATCTTGGACCATATACAAGTCGTTTCGCCGAAGTTTTTCTATAGGCATTCGTCGGCGGATCTCCTCCATATGGGAAAGATCTGAAAGATAGCACATCCGTCTGTTAAAATGACGTCTTCATATTCACTACGAGAACACGCCTATATAAATCTGATACCCTTAAACCCCACTCATATAGTAAAACCGGGGTTTACAGGGGTATACATTATTTTTCATATTTCTGCTCAAAACTATGTTTTGAGCAGAAATATGAAAAATATGAGATTTTTTTTTTTTTGTGTGAAAATGTTCATTTTTGGTGGTAAAATTTCAATAAATTTGAATAGGCGTAATGTCAAGAACAAGCATTTTTCGAGTCGTATTTTTCAGATGAATATTTGTGATATTTTTCTTATTTCTAGTTCAAATACAGATTGTGGTGTCGTTAGAGCCGCCTCATTGAGAAAAGTTGGGGTTACAAGGGAAAAGATTACCAGCCTTAAGGGAATGCCAATGTACACAAAGTGGGTGGGGGTAATGGTGTTGTGTTCAAAATTTGTTTCATTGAATTTTGCAAAATTGTCAAGTTTTTTTAAAAGTTATTTGGCCCGTAATTTACAGTAGAATTTCGATGGCTCGAACACCGATGGTTCGTTTACCATGGATGTGTCGAACCCATTCTTGAGTCCCTAGCGAAATCCTCTACATAAGAAATAGTGGGGGTAATTAAGGAGACTTTAGTGTTATATCTTGCAAATCTATGCTGTGTGTACTCATTAGAATCGCTTCGATGAGGCGATTCTAATGAGTACACACAGCATAAATTTCCATGATAGAACACCGAAAAAATGTCTAAAAGTATCTCGTTATGCCGCCTGACAGTAACCTCAGTGGTTCGACCTACCCCTGTCTCGAACAGATTTTCGAGGTCCCAAAGGTGTTCGAGCCATTGAAGTTCGACTGTTATTATATCAACTAATTCACATGCCCTATTAGAATTTTTTTTCAGAAATTCAGAAATTATTGAGAAAAAACATACCTCACTTTATGTGCTAAAATAGCCAAATAAAATTGCATAAATAGGTTCATCAATTATTATGCTAGAATTAGCTCAAAAATATTCCACCGTAGACTGCTAGAGTATGTATGCAGCAAATGTGCCCAATAATATAGTTTATCAACGACCTTTGAGAGTTCAACGTTCAAGCGTGACAACACTATTCCATGTTTTAGGGGAAACAGGTTTCGGATTTCTTTTTTCACAGGATTATAAAAAATTATAAAACAGGTTTTTGATAATGCCATTATGTCGAAGTCGTGACCAAGTCGTTAATATGATGCAGTTACGAATCTCAGTAAAACAATATCGCCCAATGTAAAATCCCAACTGAAAGCGACTTACCTAAAACACGGACTAGTCCAAAATTTAAAGTGCAATCACGTCTCACTGCGTTTTGAAAGACTATACAATTTCCAGACATTTTTGTTGGTGG
This sequence comes from Lucinisca nassula, assembly GCA_963580285.1. Lineage (NCBI taxonomy): Eukaryota > Metazoa > Mollusca > Bivalvia > Lucinida > Lucinidae > Lucinisca > Lucinisca nassula. Next base: position 174,236,449 of record OY757014.1, on the reverse strand, counting down.
ACAATAACTGCTACCACCACTGAATCACTGGACAGTTTTAGTCGTCTCCCTTGTTTTCATATGCTTTAAATTATTATAATTTAATCTATAAGCCAACGAGCTTTTGCATCACATATTCCATTTTTCTGTGTGTAATTAAAACTCATTGAATCACAACTTAGTAAATTTCAACATAAAAGAGAGAATTCTCTGAAAAGAGGAAAATTCTCATCCCTGCATACTAGTGATGTACTCTTTGGGACGTGCTTCATCAAATGAACCAAATTTCTCCTGTAGAACATAGGCATGACAGATAAAACAATTTCACAGACAGTCCGATAAGTTTGTTTTAGTTGAGATTTAGCGACCCTGTCAACACTGTTTATGTCATTTTGAAAATGTTGCTTCCAATTATTTGGGACTTTATCCAAAGTTGAGATAAAATGACATCTCAAGCCCTGCCGCCCTATGAAACCAATAGAGCTTATAGGCAATAGGCGGTCAACCTTGGACAGGATTAGCCCTTCTAAGCGGTTTATCAGTTTCAACACTACGTGGAAGCACCATGCAGTGCATACATTTCTGGAAGTGTGTGTGAGGGGGTGGTGGGGGGGGGGGGCAAATAAAAGTACTGTATAAAACAATGTACAATCAGATTGATGACAGTAGTTGGTTGGAGTTCAGGGTGTGCCTGGTCAGCAGACAGATATGGAAACCATCCACAGTGGACAATGAGGTCTCACTGATCATTGGATAATCGATACCATTGTAACCATTCCCAGATTTTTCCTGGCGAATGCAAGTTACCTTACTTGTTACCAGTAATACATGTATTTCTTATTGCGGGAAGACCCACTGGAATTAAATTTCACGTGAGCAAGTATACAACACAGCTTTTTTTTCTTGGTCGTCCATATTTACCTGTATAGGGAACTTAACACGCGATTGGTTCCTTTGATTGAGAGTCTTCGACAACAGGCATCATGAATGGTAGCCTTGAGCAAGACTTTTTTATCCACATTGCTAAGTACTAGTTTCCACACAAGAGTTAGCCAGGGTAATGGCCAAATCAGAATCAGAATTGTTACTGGTGACACGTTAAATGACATTCATACATCAGGCTCAGTATGAGAATGCAGATTGAATGGATACACATTCAAAGGAGCCAGATTATTTTGTCTCCCTTATCAATAAGTGTTTAAATTGAAAAGGAATAATCTATCTATCTATCTATCTATCTATCTATCTATCTATCTATCTATCTATCTATCTATCTCTATCTATCTCTATCTATCTATCTATCTCTATCTATCTATCTCTATCTATCTCTATCTATCTATCTATCTATCTATCTATCTATCTATCTATCTATCTATCTATCTATCTATCTATCTATCTATCTATCTATCTATCTATCTATCTAATTGCAGAAAGCAGATAACTACTGACTTCTATTGACCACCATACATGTTTACATTTGGTCACGAGGTTTTGTTTTACTATCATTGAGATGTTGAAACACAAATACGTGATGTTTTTTCGACAATCGAACTCTTTAAGCTATTTACTCTTGCAGCAAAATCCATAATCTAAGTTTCTGTACAAATACTTACTTTGATACACATGTCTACATTCCAAAATTGGTGAAGGTTGTTAAGGGGATGCCAATGTACAAAAAGTGGGTGGGGTAATGGTGTGGTGTTCAAAATTTGTTTAATTGAATTTTGCAAAACTGTCAAGTTTTTTGAAAAGTTACTTGGCCCATAATTTATTTCAACTTATTCACATGTTCTATTAGATTTTTTTCAGAAATTCAGGAATTATTGAGAAAAACATACCTCTCTTTATGTGCTTCAATCCATTTGCGTTCATACATATTCTCCATGGTAATAAAGCCAAATAAAATTGCATAAATAGGTGCACAGGTTATTCTACTACAATGTGTGAGAATGTCATTGCTCAAAAATATTCCACAGTAGAGTATACAGCAAATTTGTGCCCATACTGTGTATCAAAATAATACAATTTCCAGACATATTTGTTGCTAAAAAGTAGTCTAAAAAATAGGTATGGTGGACAATAACTGCTGCAGCTACTACAACTGAATCATTGGAAGTTTTAGTTGTCTCCCTTGTTTTCATGTCACTGTTTTGTTTGATTTGAATTTCAACGTCCCCGTCAACACTAAATAGGTCATTTTGGAGAAGTTGCTTCCAATTTTGTGTGACTTTTACCCGACATTGAGATTAAATGACACCTGAAGCCCTGTTGCCCAAACAAACCTTTATAGATAAGAGTAGGTACCTATCTGGAGATGTTGGAGGATGTAGGAGAACCAGGTCCCATCCCTTTCAGTATCACCGTCCTAATGCTTACATGGATTGTTTTAAGAGACAATTGCAACTTGGAATGGCCTTACAATCGAAGCTGTCTATTTTGAGACAGTTGATGGGTTTCAGGCCAAAATATAATATCATAGGGTTGGGCAGGGGATAGGTATGGATTCCTTCTCCTGATGACTTCTTGTAAATAGTTTTAATCTGCTGGTGGCAGTGTCACAAAGCTCTTTTTTGGGGATGGGGATTGGAAACTTTTTGTGCCACACCCCAAACCTGTTATCATGGTCAGAATCAACCGAAAACAGTATTGGGAGAAAAAAAAAGAAAACCAAAAGGGTTTATAAATAAGCATGGAGGGTCCGACTTGCACGGCTTTTCCTGGGCAGGCTTAGATTCTCTATAAAACCGGTTTACCAGTCCTTGTGTGCTTTCGGATTCAGCTCTGCGTGGAATCATCATGCAGCCCATTTATTTTTTCAAGCCCAGATGGGCGGTGGGGGGGGGGGGATGATTACTGTGTAGGCTTTCATCCTGCAAACCTGGTGTGCATGTAATGTACACCTGCGAGTAATGGTCATATGTGACCGATCGCTGTTAGTAGAAAGAAAGGATACACATTCAAAGGAGCCAAATTATTTTTGTCTCCCTTATCAATAAGTGTTTAAATAGAAAAGGAACAATTTTGGTCCTGTGGAGCAAATTCTTTCCTTAGATACCCCTGTGGAGCAAATTCTTTTCTTAGATACCATGTACCTTTTTCAGGGCCACATATTTTAATTATAACAACATTGACAGTATGCCACAAAATAATTGCAGAGAGCGCATAACTGCCGTCTTCTATTGACCACCATACATGTTTACATTTGGTCACGAGGTGTAGGTTTACTATCAATAACGTAAATTAGACGAGATGTTCAAACACAAATAAGTGGTGTTTTTTCGACAATCGAACTCTTGAACCTATTCATTCTTACAGCAAAATCCATAATCTAAGTCTCTTTATAAATGCTTACCTTGATTCAGCTGTCTACAGTGCAAAATTTGTGAAATTTGTTAACATGTTTTTTTTTCAAAGGCTTGTCAATGAAACCGGAAACACCTAAGGACTTCCATATCTGGTGACACGAACGCAAAAATATAGTCCCAAAATATTCATGTTTTTGAAGAATTACCATTTATTCAAGAACAATTTTAAGCAATTTAAGCACAAAAGTCATTTAGATTTATGAAACAACAAAAACTTTGAGGACATATCGGAATTATTCCGATGTTTTGTCCTAGTTCCGCTTGAGGCGTAGTAATATTTATGTGATAAAGCCATGACTTCCTCATGCTCAACAACAAATGTTTCCAATAAGCTGTTATGACTAAAAAATGACTATAAAATTGACCTGATGGATGATTAATCGTAAGTTTGTAAAATACTTAAACTTGCACAAAACGATGCAGAAAGGGTTCCTGTTTCACGGCGCATAGTTGTCATGTTACATCGTCGAGCCGATTTGGCGATATGCGTTTCCAAATAAGTGTTGATATTTTGTTTACAAATCCCATGAATGAAAAATGGCGACCAAAGAACTTATGAAAAATATCTCGTGGTGGCACAAATGGTTCTTAGACAGGAGACAATTTTGGTTAGTTATACTCTAAGACATTGTAGTTCACCCTTCCAAGAACAGTACACTGTACATTTTAGGTCCTGAAAAATTAGATAAATATGACTTTGAGCGCAAATGCTGTCACCCTCATTTTTTGCATCGGGTGTGTAAACCTACAAGCAGTTTGATAATTGCTTATTAGATAATGTTATGTTTGAAGACGTGTTACTTTCCAGTATATTAAAACTTTTTCTCCGACTCTGTGTTTTGGCTGAAAAGAAAAGTCATGTTGAGGGGTACCCCACCCACTTTTTGTACTTCGGTAAACCCTTAAAACGTTTTTTTTTTTTCCAAAATGAAACCGGAAACACCGAAGGACTTCCATATCTGATGACTAGGACGCAAAAATATAGTCCCAAAATATTCATATTTGAAGACTTATCACTTATTCAAGCACGATTTTAAGCAATTGAAGCACAACAGTCATATAAATTTATAAAACAATAATAACTTTGAGGATATATCGGAAATTTTCCGATGTTTTGTCCTAGCTCCGCTTGAGGCGTAGTAATATAAATGTGATAAAGCCGTGCCTTCCTCGTGCTCAAACAACAAATGTTTTCAATCAGCTGTTATGATTAAAAATGACAATAAATGGACCTGGTCGATGATTAATCCAAGGTTTGTAAAATACTTTAACTTGCACAAATAGATTCAGGAAGGGTTCCTGTTTCAAGACGCATAGTTGTCGTGTTACATTGCGGTATGCATTTTTTAAAAAAAAAAGTGTTGATAATTTGTTTACAAATTCCATGAATGAAAAATGGCGACCAAAGAACTTATGAAAAATATCTCGTGGTGGCACAAATGTTTCTTAGACAGGAGACAATTTTGGTTAGTAATACTCTAAGACATTGCAGTTCACCTTTCCTAGAACAGTATGCTGTACAGTTTTTGTCTTGAAAAATGAGGTAAATATGACTGAGCGCAAATGCTGTCACCATTATTTTTTGCATCAACTGTATATACCAACAAGCTGTTTGATAATTGCTTATTAGATAATGTTACGTTTGAAGACGTTTTACTTTCCAGTATATTCAAAGTTTTTTTCCGACTGAGTGTTTTGGCTGAAAAGAAAAGTTATGTTGAGGGGTACCCCACCCACTTTTTGTACTTTCGGCATTCCCTTAACTGGTTGACAATCTAAGGGAAGTAATTCACTCGTAGACGATGTATGTTATAAGCTGAAGTTTTTTTACCTTGTTAAATGCTTATTTTCCATGGTTTTTGGTAATACGGTCCTTTAAGATTATTTCACTTATATCGAGCCGATCGTGAATCAGAGGTGGGCGAAAACCGGCGTATCTGGGGTAAAAACCACCCGACCTTCCGTTGCAGAACTTGGCGTCTCACATGTGACCCGAGCCAGGTTCGAACCACAGCGGTGAGAGGCATAATAAGTAAGAGTCAGCGCTCTTGAGGCCCATTCCAGATGGATTTAACAATAGCATCAGAAGCAGCAATAATAATAATAATAATAATAATAATGTTTCTTTAGGCGGTAGGTTCATCTCAATTTCAGATCATCAGATGTCGGATAAAAGTCCTAGAAAATCTAAAGCAACATCTCCAAAATGACCTAAATAGTATTGATGGGAACACAAACAAATGAGCCAGAGCATGGCAAAACCTACAAGAAGGCTTGAGCGACCAGCGAAGACTGAGATCAGCCTGCGCATTCGCGCAGCCTGATCAGAGTCTCCGCTGATCGCATGTACCTTCTATGCAAAGAGACATAAGCAAAAGGTCTTGTCATATCGGATGGGTGCGCAGGTTCATTTGAGTCTCTGCTGGTCGTACCGGTCGTATTGCAGGTTTTGTCATGCGCCGGCTCAAATTTAACAATTACCTATATCAGCATATACAATATCCTCATCTGAGCCCGTCTTTGCAATCACGTCTCCCCTAGAAAATAAATCAAAGTACAGACAACACTCGTGGGTAGATTATCACTGAAAGTAGATTGGAATGGTCATAATGGGACTAGTAGACTGTTTCAGACTGTTTCGCCTTAACCCTTAATTTCCTTTAATTTTAGCAAACAGTGTAGATCCTGATCAGACGCCGCATTTTGCGGCGTCTGATCAGGTTCTACACTGTTTGCCTAACCCGGCACATGTGTCCAGGCTAGGTTTTTGCAGATAATTATTGTGACTCTTTACAGAGCCATTTGACCGGTGTCACAGCGACAAAAATAGCACGTCTATTAACATCCTTAGTAAGGAAACGATACCCACTGTATAGACAAAGTCAATCAAATCTTAAAACCATGTATACTTGCAAGCACGCTTAATTGAGATGTCATTTCATCCCAAGTCGGGGTAAAACTCCAACAAAATTGGAAGCGATGCGTTCAAAATAGCCTAACTAGTGTTGACGGGACGTCAAACCTTAATTCAAACAGACAAAATGGCCACGCGTGTTTGTTCAATTTGATATTATGTGCGGCAGGGATTGAGATGTCATTTTATCTCAATGTCGGGTAAAAGTCCCACAACATTGAAGGCAATGTCTCCAAAATTACCCAAATAGTGTTGAAGGGGACTTTTAAACTCAAATCACAAACAAACAAACAAAAACAATTTGATATTAAGACTAAATACCAGTACACTAACATGACATTTCGACGCTTCATACAGTATTCGTATAATAAAATATACGGTCAAGTATCACCTCTCACGATAACCCTTGTCCGGTTGAGCCATGGCAACCCTTACCTTTGCAAGCAGTGAATATCCAGATCAGAAGGCTTCAGAAGAAGCCATCAGATCAGGATCTACACTGTTTGTCATTCAGTTTGTACGTGAATTTGTAGGAATAAATTACTACAAAGACTCTCACTTGTTGAAAGTCAGAATTAGATGTATCTTAACCTTTAGCACTCTCTTGTCTAACACAGCAATCGGCAAATTGTTGATATTTTTCATATGTTTTCAATATAAAAGACTTGACATCTCATGCAAATTTTCTCCATAGGCTACAATTTGCATGAGATGTCAAATCCTGTTTTCTGGCTATGGAGACAATTTGCAAGAGATGTCCGTTGAAGTCCTGTTTTCTGGGAAAATTAGGAAAATATTTCAAAATGTCGTCTGCTGTGGAAAAAAATACCCAGCATGCAGAGCGTAAACAAATAAGTTGACAGCTCCGTGCAGTCTGGTCAGCTTTTGTTATCTGTACGAGGCTTCTGAATCTTTTTTTTTTTCCTTTTCATAAGAGAAACATGTATGTGCTGTTCTTGCGACAGGGTCAACATATGGTGACCAAAAAACGTCACTTACCAAGGATCCACAACGCCACTATGGCCGTATGTGACGTAAGGGGCGTTATCGTTTCTGGCTGCACCGACGTTTGCTAAGAAAACTTGGTTGTCAATGGCACGTGCTCTCATAAGCGTCTCCAAGTGGGCGGGGCCTGTTTTGATACTAAAGCCGCCCATAAAATTTAACAGCTGGCATCCTTTCTGTGTATACAAACGTGCAAGTTCGGGGAAACGGAGATCAAGGCAAAGGCCAAAACCTACTTTGCAAAAATCTGAAAAAATAAATAAACTGACAGCACTAACCTTGTCCAAGGCTTAGAACTACAGTGAAATTCCGTTATTAAGACAACCAAAATTAACCTTTAACCTGCTGAATATTCAATTAAGCCACACTCATTTCTGACTTTGAACCAATCAGATTACTTGATGCAGCTTATTTCTACATATTCATAAACTGAATGTCAAACTGTGTAGATCCTGATCAGATGGCTTCTTCAGAAGCCATCTGATCTGGATCTACACTGTTTGCAAAGATAGGGCTTGTCGCCTACAGCAGGGTAAAGGTTAAGACTAATTCTTCTTTAAAAAGCTTATTTAGTAGATTGCAGTTATTCATTCTTTGTGTTTTCTGCATACACTATCCTCTGGTCAGAGACAGCCTTTGGGCCTGTTCAAAAGTGGTCTTTGAGACCACCTTTGAACAGTCCCAAAGGTGGATTTCATATAGGAAATTTACTGTATAATGAAAAAGGTCCATATTTTTATTCTTAAATAAATTGTCGGGAATACTTTGTAGCAAGTCTATAGGTTGGCTACCATGATAATACAGACTTATCACTGGGAATATAGACTAGCCATGGAAAAGAAGGAGTAAAATAAATTTTAACAAAAACAAAAACAAAAAAAATCTAATTATCAGACCAGTAGCCAGTCTATAACAGCACTGGTCGGCCGATTTTCTCTGTGTGTAAGCCTGGGGAAATACCACTAAAACGGGACTTTAACCGTTTCGTTTAAACACTTAAATCCTGCGGTTTTTAGCAAACAGCGTTGACCCTGTTCAGTAGCCGCGCCGCTTCCTTTGGCGTCTGATCTGGGTCTAAACATCAGCCCAGTCCACATGGAATTTTACACAACACTTTATCATAGCGCGGCTTTAAATAAACGTTACCTGGATTATGTACAAATCAGTGATAGTCACTTGGACACTATCACGTGAAGCTACTGTGCTTCGACTGACAAACAATCGACTCAAAAATTAAAATGCATTTAAGAAAACTTAAGATAAACGTGACTTTGGAGTTTTGTGATCAGTTTCCAGTCAAGCGCTTAACGAATATGTGTTTAACAACACCAGAATCTTATGTTATAAAACCTTTTACATGCTCATCTCAAATTAAGCAAGGGATTTTAATCAGACGCCGCATAATGCATGTACTTAAAGGGCGTCTGATCAGTATTTGAAAGCAATAATTTCGCCTCCCCGGCCCAACCTAAAAGGTGAAAAATAAAGACCCGACATCACTTAAAAATTGTTCAACATATAAAAATGGAGTCCACCATAAAACAATGGTTAAATACTCATAAACATTAAATTATGAACAACATAACGACATCGAGCTCGTGGGGCAGAGATTATAACACGTCTTCATGCTCAACTCAACTTAGCGTAATATTTATCCTGCTCATGCCAATACTCAGTTTTTTGGCATTTTAACTTTTATGAGCAGGATAAATAATTTGCTTGAATATTGGAACAGAACGATTTTAGCAAATCTGATACTCCATGTGACCCCAATAAACAAGTTGGTCGCCAGAGCTAAAAATAGAAAAAAATCTTCAAACGACAACTCCTCCTGTACCCTTGAACCAATTTCATTCAAACTTCATAGGAATGTTGCTGAGATGGCCCTCTACCAAACTAGCTAAAACGATCCCGCTCTGATGAACAATATGGTGGCCAGAGCTAAAAATAGAAAAAATTGTAAATTTGCTTCAAACGCGAACTCTTCCTAAACCCTAGGGCCAGTTTGATTCAAACTTCATAGGAATGTTGTCTAGGTGACACCCTACCAAAATAGCTAAGATCATTCTACTCTGATGAACAAGATGGCCGCCAGAGCTAAAAATAGAATGTACTAGAGACAGTGACATTCAGGTGAGCGAATCAGGGCCCTCTGGGCCCTCTTGTATAAGTGGAGGGTGTGGTGCATGGCACCGGCACACCCGGGGACCCCATTAAGAGCTGTCTCATTAAGATGTAGATTGTTTACAGTTTTGTTAACGATCGGCCCATCTGTCAAACATTCCCTTGCCATCTGTATTAGTTTAATTGTTGGGAAGGTTTTCTATTAAGGTCTGGACTCATCTTCAAGCCCTCTCCCAGCAGGCACACGTCGCTATGGCAACGGGAAATCAACGTCGGTGCAACGTCATGACGTTGCACCGACGTCGATTTGACCTTGCATAAACGTCATGACGTAGTTCTGACGTTGATGTGACGTCACAATTACGTCATGTGCCTGCTGGGCTCTCTTTCTTCCTTGGCATCTCACCTGGAGCTTGGCTCCAGGACAGCTTTTTCCGGGCCTGCTGTACATTTTCGACATACCCTCCAGAACTACATATTGGATTAAGCTGATGGTTGATGGGAGGCAGTGGGGCAACCGTTGCATGATGGAGATTCAGAATTGCCCTAAAATCGTTCCGTTCTGATATCCAAGATGGCCGCCAAGGCAGCCATCTTGAAACTCTTCAAACGATATCTCCTTCCGAACGAAAAGTCGGATTGAGCCGAAACTTGATTCTTCGAATGACATCTCCTCCCGAACCGAAAGCGGGATCGAGTGCTCATTCTTTCGCCAGAAACTGACAACTGCCCTTCTTGAATCAGCGGAAGGGAGATGATGACCTTAGAAAAGATTTCATGGTCAATCTCCGCAAAAGAATGCTGCCGATCCCGGCAGGTATCGAACCCACGTCCTCCTGATCACCAGTCTGACGCGCATCCGACTGAGGCCGGCGACATGCAAAATTTAAATACATGCATTTAAATGACGGTATATCTGAACATACCCAGCAGGCACACGTCGCTAGGGCAACGTCAAATCAACGTAGGTGCAACGTCACGACGTTGCACCGACGTTGATGTGACGTTGTATAAACGTCATGACGTTGCAACGACGTTGCTGTGACGTCACAATTACGTCATGTGCCTGCAGGGTAGTTTCCTACCTGTTTGCACGGTTGTGAGGCTGTCACCGTGCTGGTTGAGATCAGATTCGGTTACCTTCATACGAGGACCCAGGTCTACATCAAACATATGAAGCTAAAAATAAACGAGCCAATACAAGTGAGCTTATCCTGCTGAATAAATTAATTCAACCGTATCCATTTCAGACTACCAGCCACTTAAATTACTTAATATATCTTCAACCAAATTTGCAAAATGAATGACAAACTGTGCAGATCCTGATCAGATGAATTTACACTGTTAATAGCAAAGGTAAGCGTTTTTCGTGTTCATTGGGATAAACCCCGAGTCATTGGCAATATGCTGATCTAGTCCGGCAATAAGGGATTTTATAATTATAACGTTAATACTATAATGTTATTAATCAGGTAATTGCGTATTGGCCCAGTTACATGTCCGAGGTCTGCTGTATTGGCCCGAGGCCGAAGGCCGAGGCCAATCCAGCTGACCGAGGACGTGTAACTTGGCCAATACGAAATTACTTGATTAATGACAATTTTATTAATTGACCCAATTAAAAAAAATGATTTATGATTTTTGACCTCAGGTTAATATCGGTTAACCTGGTGTAATACAGGATAATCAATTAATAAAGCTTTTTATGAATTGACTATCCTGTATTGTTCGGAGGTCATCCGTATTAACACTGAGGTCAAAAATCAATAAGCATGTATTAATAAAATAACGGGTCAACTCGGCCTGTAACCAACTCTGCCCCTGAGTCAAGTCGGCCTCGAGTCAAATCGGCCGGGTCAACTCGGCCTGCATTTGTCAAGCATTGTATATGTGACAAGAAACTTTAGTGAATAGAGAATTCTTTTCGTTTTTTGACCAAAGTTATATTTTCTGAAAATTATCAGTTGGGAATCGTGCTTAACTGCACATGTTCGAGCTGTATTGATAAAATAGGGGCAAAATAGGTATTTATTTCACATCAAATGTATACATTCACATCAAAGGTTAACATTCATTTCGGCATCACGTGAACAAGTCCGTGAAATGAACACCCCCTTACACCCCACTTTATATAGAGAAAACTGGGGTTTACGGGGGTAAACAATATTTTTCTTATTTTTGCTCCAAGACATAGGTTGTGGGTACTCGTTAGAACCGCCTCAATGAGGCGGTTCTAACGAGTACCTACAACCTAGGTTTGCAGTATAAATAAGAAAAATATCCCATATTTTCTTCAGAAAAGTAGACATTTTGAAGATGTAAAAATTGCACTATATCGCACGGCTGTGTTATCGTAATGGGGTTCGTTTGTTTCTAAATTTGAGTAATTTTCCAGTCTAGTAAAAATACCACACCACATCTTAAGTATTTGTTATGGCTTAGTATAAACATATTTTATTGCAACTATTACATATATATGTGTGCAATGGGGTTGGGTCACAAGTTTCCTCAACATTAGTTACGACCCTTCCCCTATGACTTATTCTAAATGATATTAATCTGCTGTCCACTAATTGATTAGAAATGTCAATGTTGTGTGACAATCCAACCTCGCCGTCAAGGTCTACTGTAAAAGATGTATGCAATATGAATAAACAGACAGAAAAACTGAAGGACACAGATATAAAATAGTATGTAGTAGCATATCATTTCATTAAGGACACGTCCGTCAAGCTAAATTCATACTGGGGTCCGACTTGACCAGGCCGAGTTGACTCAGGCCGACTTGACTGAGGGCCGAGTTGACCCGGATTCATCATTAATCAAGTAATTCCGTATTGTCCCGGTTACAGGTCCTCGGTCTGCTATATTGGCCTCGGCCTTCGGCCTCGTGCCAATACAGCAGACCTCGGACCTGTAACTGGGCCAATACGAAAGTAATTGATTAAAAACATCATAGTATTGACAGCCTAATATTATGGCCATTGAGTCCATGTGGAGTGATTTGTGCACTGTACCAATGGAAACTGCTAACGTCAGCCTCGATAGCGCAGTGGTTAGCGCGTTCGACTTATGATCGAGAGATTGTGCGTTCGGGTCCGGCCACCGGTATCGAGGTGTGTCCTTAAGCAAGACACGTAATGACACTGCCCCACTCCACCCAGATGTAAATGGATAGCAGTAGTGTAAAAGCTACTGCCTCTCTCTTTCTCGCGCGCGAAAACACCCGGAATGAAGCTTGAAGCTTGAAGCTTTCATCGCAATCGAACTAAATCAAATTAGTATAAACTAAACTGCAAAAAGAATGGAAAAAGTCATCCACAACTCTATATTTATATGGTTAGGCGAATTCGGACGCAATGTCCCAGTCAACACTATGTCAGTAATGTCGAGGTACTGACTGAATTCATGACCTGAGATTTGTGACGCTGATCTTATCATAAACTGGTATCATATCTGGCGAAAGGACGGCTGTCTCTGAAGTCCAACACCTTTTCGCTATTTATTTATTTATTTATTTATTTATTTATTTATTTATTTATTGTTTTTGTTTTGTTTTGTGTTGGGACCTAACGTCAACCCTTGTGGTCAATTTCGTCGTCTCCCAGAGAAAGGGAGAAAAGAGATAGAAGAGATAGTAAAAGAGATGACAAAGAGGGATAGGAAAGAAAGAGGAAAATAAAAGAAAGTTGAGAAATAGAAGAAATAACAATACAGTCGAACTTCAATGGCTCGAACACCTTTGGGACCTCGAAAATCTGTTCGAGACAGGGGTAGTTCGAGCCACTCAGGATTACTGCCAGAATGCATAAGGTGATACTTTCAAACATCCTTTCAGTGTTCTATAATGAACATGTATGCTGTGTGTACTCATTAGAATCGCCTCATCGAGGCGATTCTAATGAGTACACACAGCATACATTTGCAAGATAAAAGACTAAAATCGCCTTAATTAACCCCCCCCCCCCCCACCACTATTTCTTATGTAGAGGATTTCGCTAGGAACTCAAGAACGGGTTCGACTCATCCATGGCAAACGAGCCATCGGTGTTCGAGCCATCGAAGTTCTACTGTACTTTCGTTATACCATTGCCTGCTGCAAGCACAACAGACATGTCAATATCAGATGGGCGCCTCGGCGACGTAAGAATGGAAAGATACAGGATACATTCGCATCTCCAACTTTTTTCACTATGCATTTGAATATTTCACTCCGTTTGCGTTTGATGCCTGATAAACAAAACAGCTAAGGAAAATACCTTTCTAAACTGAGCGATGATATCCCCTGACGGATCAAATATATTGCAAGTGTTATACAGTTTGTTGGAACCTGGGATTGTCTCAGGAAATGAGCCTAAAACGAAATAAAATCAAGATACATGTATACAGATTCACCGATGATATACAATGCCTCCTTATTTAAGGCTGATTTCGCATCATGCAATTGATCTTTTTGTTGCTCTGCCAATGAAGTTTAAATGAAAGTACGGCATACTCGAATTATGGCTGTAACCTTTCACCAAGATACAAAATTGAAATCACGTCTCCTCTCTGCTCGCCTGACATATACAGTGTCAACTTAGAATACACATGATGATTAAGGCCTTCCATTTTTATGACTTTTCACATGCTCCCTTGCACCAGCATGGAATAAGTTCTGCTTAGGAAATGCCAGGTTTCTCAGTTTTTGCTCCACCTTGGTGGGACTATCTTCTCATAGATTTGAAATATTGTTGAGAAAGTATTACAAACCAAAATTTCGAATCATGGATTTTCTGATTTCAAAGTTTTTAAAAAGTATATAACTGTATTGTCGCTCTTCTTGTTTAATCAAAGCACTGAGAGTGCTGATGGCGCGATAGCTTGTGATCAATGGATAGGGTTAGGCAAATTTAGCGTCTGGTTGGTATATTAAATCAGACTCATAAAGAATATATTTTTGAATAAAATCCAATGAACATAGCTGTTTGAAGCTATTCTGGGCCATAAGTCATGCTTACGCAACAAAACCCATGTTGAAATTCTGTTGAAACATCAGTTTTGATCTTTGGATATCAAAAATGGACCTTGCTTTGTTTACGTCACACGTTAAAGCGATGTAACGTTGTGCCAGTGAACGTAGCATTTTTAAGTGTTGCAGAACAGACGATATCGTTTTAACAACGTTTTGAACTAGCCGCCATGCCCTTTTAGTTTAACGGTCGCAGCTGAAGTGGTGATATGGTGTTGTGGGGCGTTTTCGTCACAATTTGCCACAGGAAATGCAAGAAACGCGACCATGTATAATTTCGTTGCAATAATACTTGTTTGGTCCCTCGAAGATATTCAGACAGCTTCTTTGGAACCCTGCAAGTGTTATTAAGGAAAAACTATTGATGATCCCTTTAATTGTTCAAAATGGGGCTTGAATATATTGAAAGGTGGCTTATGAGGTCTACTTTGTCGAAACTAGCTAATCTGGTGTAGAACATTTGACCACTCTATGTTTTAATTCCTTTGTGGGAATTCCATCTTTTCAGAGCATAAACCTTCACAGAAGACATATACATGTACTACGCCTGATATAAAGGACTGTTTGTTCACCGATTGTTTTTTTGTGTGTTTTTTTTTCACTGTTCTTGTTTCTTTTAATTATTTTAAGTTTTCGAGAAAAAAGTTTATATTTCTTAATCATAACTAGCAAGTATTCAAGCTGAGTAAATTTATATTGGTTTGTAAGGACCAAGTCAACACTTTTTAGGTCATTTTTTGAACTGATCAGTGTACCTAGCCACACTTCTCCTACGTAAACGGAAAACCAGTACAGTGCGCATTCTTTCACCAGAAACTTCCAGCCGGCCTCGGTAGCTCAGTCTGATGCGAGTCTGACTGGTGATCAGGAAGACGCTGGTTCGATACCTTCCGGGGTCGGTAACATTCTTTCGTAGTGATTGATGATGAAATATTTTCTACGGTCAATATTTCCCTTCCGCTGATTCAAGAAGGACAGTTGTCAGTCTCTGGCGAAAGAATGTGCACTGTACTGGTTGAGCGCTTTCGTATAAGCCTGTCCAGGAAAAGTGTTGATAGATAAATTGACCGGCTCAAAACTGACCTAAATAATGTTGACTGGGCCTTTAATTCCAACACAAACAACCAAACAAGAAACTTCCAACTGCCCTGATGGGGTATCCAAGAAACATATTGCCGACCCCGGCTGGTAATGAACCCGCGACCTACTGATCATTAGTCAGTCGCGCATCCGACTGAGCTACCGATGCCGTTCACATGCCTGGAGGGGTAACACTTAATCATTAGGTCTCTGAAAACAAAATGACGCCCTCGTTATTGATATAAACACCCCAATAGCCCATGTATGTCTAGCAGCCTTTTGTGGGGACGTTTGCAAATATTGCAGACCAAGATCAGACGCCGCAACATCTGGCTCTCATTTGTGTCTAAACTATTTACCGAAAGTACACACAACTTTTGCCCAATTAACTGCTAGCAATACAAACCTGGCTCCCCTACAATTGGACATGGACCACTCCAAACTTCTTAACTCGGAGATATCAATTGTCTTATATGGGTTAATGACACAAAGAATTACATAATCGACCCACACTGCGTACGTTTAACCCATTTTGTACTGAATGGAATCATCAACCATTATCAGTTTGAAACGAGTCCATTTCAAATTTTAGGGATGTCTGGTTGTGGCTTCTTCAAAATTTATCTGGAGAATGGCCGAACCTTTCGCAAACATGCAGTGTATGCCCTAAAGAGACTCCGCGTTCTGCGGTATCTGATCTGGGCCTGCACTGTTTGCCAGTTGCCAGTTTTGGGATTTCCGGTACAAAATGAGCTGTAAAATGGGCTAATTGTACTGATCTATAAAAAGACGCTGAATGGAGTATTAGTCTTCGCTTTTTTTATTCACGTTTTGTTTTACACGGAGAATCCCTCAGTGAATCACTGTCCGGGAAAACTTCATGGATAAATTTATAAAACATTCAAGTTATAATATTTATTTCCATCGGCTGTTTCATTTAATGAGGAACTTTTGAAATTGTTTCGAATATTGCGCTATATTTTCTCACGGTGTCTCTTGGTGGTGATTAGGTCGTATGCATTAATGCAAAAAGTAGGGCCAAAATCACTCTTCAATACTCTGGGGCTAGCGCCCCAAAAACGACATACCTCCAAAAATGTAAACATTATGGTCTCTGGCGGCTGTAGCTAGCAGTTTTGTCGTGGGTCCTGGGTCTAACTCTTGGTTGGCTATGAAGTATTTTGGATCCATCCAGCATGTGAAATATTCCTTAAATAAATAAATAAATAAATAAATAAGTTCAGTTCTTTTTGTATTCAACTGCAAAATTATGTCTTCTTTAATACGTATACAGATATCTATGTTTATACACGTGAAGGGATGTTAGACACAGGTCGCGTGTTTTTTGTGGCTTTGCTGATCGTAACAGTATTTGTTACAAGACATTAGAGTCCCGAGTCGGAACATATTTCGGGTAGGGAAGATTTTGGTGGTTAGGTAGGCAAATGCATTCAAACAAAATTTTATTTTAGGCCTAAACATCACGTGAGCAAGTCCGTGAAATTAAGACCCCCCCTAAACCCCACATTATACAAAGAAAACTGGGGTTTACCAGGGTAAACATCATCTTTCTTATTTCTACTCCAAGACATAGGTTGTGGGTACTCGTTAGAACCGCCTCATTGAGGCGGTTCTAACGAGCACCCAAAACCTATGTTTGGCGTATAAATAAGAATATCATCACACATTTTCATCATAAAATTACCTTTTTTGCCGGTATGGAAAAATGTACTATACTACACGGATGTGTTATCGTAATGAGGACAGTGACATATCAAGAAGAAATTGTACACATATCAATTATACCAGAGAAAAAAAATCATCGTGGTATTGTTTATATAATGGGCACGATAAAAGGAATGTCTTTGCTGACACAGAGTATAAAAATCTGATATGGGGTTCTGTTGTATACTGGCATTTCCAACCCTCGAGATGACCCTTCCGGGCGGAACAGAGGCTACACAAAGGTTTTGCTCAGCGGTTGAAAACGTCCATGTAAAACTGAACACCAAATAAGATTTTTTTTCTTGCACAACACACCAACAATTTTCATTTTACTTTATTTAATTTCTGATCGTTGTAGTTTGCCTTGGTAAGGACACCAGGATAAGAACAGAATTTCTATCCCAGGCTAAAACCGCGGATTTCCTTATCCGGTGTGCAAGAAAGCAAGTTCTTACCCTAAAGAATGGTCTCTGTGGTCTGAAAATTGGTAGATGCAGTAAGCTAACTGAATAAATGAAACGACATTACTATTCAAGGTCAAGGTCATTACTTTACCTGGCCCAAGTGTCATTCAGGTATCAAAATTAAAACTTATTATCAGAAACCACCGGTCATTTGTATCTAAATTTCATATGAAAGGATTCAGGAACAATGAAATGAGTTTGGCCATTAAGGCCAGCATGCTCATATATGGTCTTAACTATACTCGGATCATCATAAGAACACACAAAACAATTGTACGTTTTGCTGGCTGCGAGCGTTTAATGCATCATGGAGAGAGACCAACATTGAAGTACGTATAGTGAAAACTGTGTACAGAGCCAGTTTTTGATTTTACTTGTACATTGTCTAGTAATGCAACGATATCTGCATTATATGCACATCAAACATATAACCAAATGTTACGGGTCGAATGTACATGTAACACAGAGGTTTCTATATAGTCCCTGAACCATATACTAGCCGGTCGCGAAACTAGAGATAAACCCTGCGGGAAAAAACTCTGGAACATGAGTCGATGCCAATGCTAAGTATACGTCATAAGGGTCGGGCGTCGACCTCCCCCGATACCCACATACCGTTGCATTTACAAAACTATTGTTTTCTTATGAATTAACACTATCAGTGTTTATATGAACTTTGATTTGGAGTCTCCTGTTATTTTCATGTTTTAAGATGAAAATTGAACTGAACCCTGAGAGCGCTTCGCAAGAACTGACACAGGCCGACCAAAACGGCGCCAATATCACTACCACGTGACTCGAAAAACTGACCACTTGACCACCTGACCAACCACATGATGAATATTCATACCATTAAGACAACAGTTTCTCGCTATACTACCGAAACGCGAGAAACTATTAATAATAACACTTCAAAAACGTTCTTTTCTGGAACCAATTGGCCGATTGCCTTGAAACTAGGTATGTAGCAATGAGGAATCGGACCATCGCAATCTGTTCAAATGATAACTCTTAAGTTGGCATTGACCAAGTTTATACTACTGTTGCATAATTTGGGGAAACTGCAGTGCTTCAGACATTGAACACACCCCGTGCGACATAGTGCATTTTTCTCATCTCCGAAATGGCTACTTTTCTGATGAAAATCCTTGATATTTTTGTTATAAATGTTCAAAACATAGATTGAGGGTGCTCGTTAGAACCGCTGAGGCGGTTCTAACGAGTACCCACAACCTATGTCTAAGAGCAGAAATAAGGAAAATAATGTATACCCCACTAACCCCCAGTTTTCTCTATATAAAGTTGGGTTTAGTGGTGTCTTCATTTCACGGACTTGTTCACGTGATGGTCATCAGGTTTCAAAAACGTGCACCAGTATTAATCTTAGATGCAGATATAAAAAAACCACATGTTTACAGATTTAGGACAGATACTTAGATTTGGGCCCCGTCAAGCGATTTTGGTACTTATCGCCTATGCGAGCAGCGAAGGTTCAGGCGAGCCTGCGCATCCGCGCAGTCTCGCCAGAACCTTCGCAGCTCGCTCATACAAGCAGTGAATCAAGAGGAACCTTCAGACAGAAAGCCATATCCCTGGCCCCTCTGAATGGCTGGGCATGCGCAGTTATTTGTCATGACGGAATGCTCGAAGACCCAAATTCGCTTGGCGGGGTTAGATTTGATGAAAGTGTTACGTATCACATGGAAATTTTGATGTATAAAACCATCCATAATATGGCCCTCGCCCATCGGGGCTTGAAGAAATATATGGGCTGCACGATGCTTCCATGCAGAGCTAAATCCGACCCGCACACGAGTACTGGTAAACCGCTTAGAGGATCTAAAATAGAAGTGAAGGCAATGATCAGGAATCGATACAATCAACCCACAGCTCCCATCAGAGACACCAACGCTTGCCTAGGCAAAGCGGTGCGAGTCGGACCGTCCATGCTTATAAACCCTATTGATTTCATTGGGCGACAGGGCTTGAGATGTCACTTCATCTCAGCGTCGGGTAAAAGTCCCACAAAATTGGAAGCAACGTCTCCAAAATGACCTTTTCAGTGTTGACGGGGACGTTAAACCTCAAAACAAACAAATAATAAATTTATACGAATTCAGAGTAAACATCAAGTAAATTAAAGATCATCAGTATATTCCAAAGCCGAACCTAGAAATCTTTCGAAATGGTCTTGCGGACCAATGATATGGAATACTCTGCCCAGTTTGGATTCGTTCAGACATCTGATACATTGGCTATAAATATGTATATAAGGTAAAAGCATGCCAATGTGTTGTTAGAGAATGTTTTTGTTGTGTATAAATTGTTGTGTAATTAAAAAGAGAAACGATCAGGAACTGATACATAAAGGATCTTACATGAGTGCTCATGTATTATTGAATTTATTAAACGAGTTGAGGAAAAGGGATAAAATGCTCGGCAAAGCCTCGCATTTTATCCCTTTTCCTCAACTCGTTTAATAAATTCAATAATACATGAGCACGAATGCAAGATTCTATTTATCATATGACATTTAAAACGCATTTTATTCACGATTGTTTACAAAAATAGCAATATTCCGCCGTTAGTAAACGCGACGTCGTTAAGGACGCCGTACATGTTACGTTACGGGACGTATCTAGCCAATTTGCATATTTAATCCACTAGTGGATTATCGAAAATATTACACTCTCAGACGCAACGTCGTATGATAAAATCAGGTCCTGAATTCTTCGCACAATATCACTGGGGAAAGATGTCGAAACCTGGAGAGACGACAGTTAACAAAACGGACAACAGGTAAACCGAGTCAGCAGCTCTTTCCCATACAGGTCGTGACTCCAGGAGCAATATACACAATGCGGGAAAGAATCAGAATCACCAACATGACACACATTAAACTGGAAGGACAAACGTAACTATAAAAATGATCATCCAAAAAGGGTGGAGAATCAGAATCATCAATGTAACAACATATATGATTAGGGAAAGAATCAGAACCACCAACACAAAACATGAAGGAACCACAGCAAAAGCACCGACTTGGAACGGTCAGTAAAAATTACTGGTGGGTGTAAAGCATATGTTATGTTTGTCGAGGGCCCCAGGGAAGATTGGTACCACCAACTTTGTGTTCCTCGTTAAGTAAAGTCATTATTATTATTATTATTATTATTATTATTATTATTATTATTATTATTACCCAATTTACGTATGGTACCCGTCCATTGGGGCTTAAAGAAATAAACGGGCTGCATGATGCTTCCACGCAGTCTGTTTCAGCTCTTCGTGGAAGCACTGTGCAGCCCAATCGATTTCTCAAAGCCCCGATTGGCGAACCGGTGGGCCAGTTGTCTTGTAACTTGGTATGTAATATATTATTATACCTTGGACAAGGGTCACTTAGATAACAAAATCAAAACGTGTTTTAAGTGCTGGACAAACTGAAGCCAAATTTGAAGCCTTCATGGGATGGAAGAAACAAAAACTGGTTCATCTGGTCCACGTCACATGACCAATATTGCCACGACTATATATGGTAAAAATCTTCAAAATGTTTTCCTCAGAGACTCAACTGCATTCAGGACTGATATTACGTACTAAATAATGGGCATAAAAGTACTAATGAAAATAATGAGGAACGCCGGTTACAAAACAGTTGTTTAATTTGTATTTTTCTGTATTTAAGCAAGTTCACCAACATAAAATAAATGGTAAAATAAAACAGTTCAAACTGGTTTTCCAGTTCAATGACAAGAAGGTAGATCCTTTCTTGGATAAAAATGTCCTTTAACTAGTTACACGGCAAAGTCCAGAGAAACATAAAATATACAATTTTTACACTGGTAATTCCAGAAATTGAGACGGCAAAATCCAGTCTATCATGCATAAAGTCACTATATTGTAATTGTGTGTAATAACCTGAAAGGCTCCCTTTTTATTAACATGTTGTTATGTACTTATCAAAACATTGCTCAAGAGGAAATTACCTTTTTTGGCATTTATCCCCGCCCAAGCCATGGTCATCAAGCAAAACAATAAGAACAGATTTGCCAGAAAATATCCATATCAATTATAATCACGTGGACATGAACACTGAAGAGCTTATATTCTTAGTAACAGTGACTAAGTGATATTAAGACATATGGTGTTGCGTCGCATTTTATCGAGGACAATTTTAGTGAAAATTTAATTAGTTGGAAGTGATTGATTTTTATAGGACTTTCGGATATAGTAGATCAACTAGTAAGCTTTAGTTCTGCCGATTTACATTTTAAAAACTTTATCTTGATAAACTTTTATCGAACCATCTTTTATCACCTATTGTCTTCCTACTGTTGGGGGTGAGCGACTGATTACAGTTCACCGTATAGTTAAGTTATTGACTGATTTTTCGTCACGCTTGATTGGAGCGGACTGCAGATATACGAGGGTTGACCAATAAGTATGGCGAGCAGTATGAATGCTGATGCTGAGTATGTGGACGAGGTTATGACGCAGAGTTTACTTAAGCCAGTTGAGCCTGTCAAGGAGGGTGAGAACGATGCCTCTTCGAGAAAAAGAGCTCTCTCTGGAGACGAGGCTAGTGAATCATCGAAAAAAATGAAGTCATCGGAAGGGGTCGCTGATTTGCTAGACCTCATGAGAACACAGTTTACCTCGTTCCGCGCAGACCTGCAAGAAATGCGCAGCGAGATGACGTCCACATTTGAAAATCGGTTCGCTTCGTTTGAGACCAGACTCACAGATACTGTCATGAAAGTGGTACATGAGGAAATCGACAGTGTCAAGAAGGATTTTAACTCTCGAATGGATGGTCTTTCAGATAAACTAGAACATAAACTGGAGTCCAAACTGGTACAATTGGTGGAAACGCAGATCCAGCAGAAAGTGTCCTCGGTTTCTGATGAGCTAAAACAGAGGATTGGCCTGTCTGATTTACAGAATGAGGTGGCGTCGTTGAAAAGTACTTATGCATCGGTAGCAAAGTCTGGTGCATCTGTGCCAAAGTCATCTTCAGGGGAGGTAATAGAACGGAACGTTATCATTAGAAATCTGGTCTGTGACCCCAGGGAATTGTCAGATAAAGATGTTACCTTAAATAAGGTGAATAAACTGCTACGTGACGGTTTGAAACTTAAAACAGTTAAAATCACCAAGTGTGAAAGAAAACCTTCGAAAAGTAAAAAGCCAGGCGTTATTGTAGCTACAATAGATACTGTTGACCAGAAGCAAGAAATCATGAAGGTGAAAAATATTCTGAAAAAGACAACAGATTTCAAAGATGTGTACATTGAAAACGACAGAGCGTTCTCTACACGTGTGAGCGAATCCAATATGTTCACGGTTCTAAAAGAGCTCGGAAAAGCCAATGAGTATTTTGTTTCGGGGAGCGGTCGAATCTTGAAGAAGACCGAAAAATCAGGGAGTCGTCAATAAGGGGGTATAACGGTCGGTGTATGGAACATAGGTGGGTGGTCTCTTGTGAATAAAGACTCGCATAATTTTAATTGTACTGTCTTAGGTGCCTTAAACTTGGATATTATAGGAGTTTGTGAAACGTTTTTGAAAAATGGGGAAACATTGAACTTAAATGGGTATCACTGGTTTGGTAATAATAGAACCAGTCTACACCAGAATGCCAGACGTGGCTCGGGCGGGGTAGGAGCGTTTATAAAGACTGAAATTTTAGAACAGTACACGTGTGTCACGGATGTGTCAATGGAAGACGTCATTTGGCTAAAATTTGATAAACGTCAAACAGGGCATACATTTACGGTGTGCATCAGCTACCTTCCCCCGGAGGGTTCGTCCAGGAAGTGTGACGGTGAAAGATTCTATAGTGACCTCATGTTAAAGTTTTATGACTATCAGAACGATGGTGACGTCATCATTTGCGGTGACTTCAATTCGAGGTGTGGGGATGAGTCCGACTATATAGAAGGTGTAGACAGCATCCCACCGCGAGAATGCATCGACGATAAAATGAATCCATACGGACAGCTGCTGATTGATTTTCTCATAGACTGTAATCTGTGTATGTTAAACGGAAGATTGGGAGAAAACAATTTTACAAATATTAACGTCGGCGGGAGCTCCGTAGTCGACTACATTATTGTGCCACATGAACAGTTAGGGCGATATAAAGAGTTTAAGGTACATACTATGTCGTCCCTGATAACTAATCTTAACATTCAGGGTCATTATAGAAGTTCAGAGCACTCTATACTTCGAGTAACATTAGAAACTGATAATGTTATGAGTGTGAACTGTCCCGCGGATAGCTCGGCTCCTAAAAAACATCATAAGTTATGCGATATTCCTGCATCATTTCTGAACTGTGAAACGTCGTTGCAACGTTTAACCTGTACAATAGAGAGAATAGAAACGTCCCTGAATCTGGAACAAGATGTTCAGTTGGCGTATACTGAATTTGTGAAACTGGTTACAGACGAAATGGATGCGAAATTACCAAAAACGCAAACTATACAAGACAAATACATCGTATAAACCCCATAAATCAAGAGCCAAACCCTATTGGACATCTGAACTACAGGATCTGTGGAACGAAGTTTGTAAGCGGGAACGTATATGGCTTGATAACAAGCGGGGTGTAAACAGTAGGTCCTTAAGGGAGGACTTCCGTAAAGCACGTCGGCGATTTGATAAACTAAATAGACAGTGTAAAAGAAAACACCAAGTTGAGCAGCAAGAGAAGCTGCAGGACGAGTTTGAAAATTTTGAAAATCCACATCATTTTTGGGCTAAAATCGGACGGTTAGGCTTAGCTAATGATCGAAAAACTCGGATTCCGTGGGAGGTTAAAGTTGCTGATGGCCAAATAAGTACTGATAAAAACAATGTGCTGCGTAAGTGGAAAACAGATTATGAGTGTTTATTTAATGGCGACCAAGACAACCCTTCCTTTGATAGAGTCCATTTAGAAAATGTGCTAGAGTCAATGCGCGATCCGTCTAACACCGCGTTTCCGGAATCAGACTGCTCTCTGTTAAATTCGCCTATTAGTAGAGAAGAGGTTAGGGCGTCCGTGTATAGTGCAAAGGTCAGAAAAGCG
This sequence comes from Lucinisca nassula, assembly GCA_963580285.1. Taxonomy (NCBI): domain Eukaryota; kingdom Metazoa; phylum Mollusca; class Bivalvia; order Lucinida; family Lucinidae; genus Lucinisca; species Lucinisca nassula. The sequence continues at coordinate 174,211,707 of OY757014.1, read as the reverse complement.
CCCGGGGTTGATGAAATACCTGCAGAGGTTCTTCGGAATGATAACTGTGTTGATTTACTGTTCAAGATAATTAGATATTGTTTCGAGGTAGGGGTTGTTCCTAAAGAATGGACTAAGGGTATAATTAACCCGATATATAAAAGCGATGATCCCTGTAACCCTCTGAACTATAGACCCATTACTTTGCTTTCTGTCCCTTGCAAACTATACACTGACATTCTTAATAAGCGATTGACGCGTTGGCTTGAAATGAATGATATATTGTTTGATGGCCAAAATGGATTTAGAAAAGGTAGGAGTTGTCTTGACCATATATATACTCTTTATACTGTAATTAACAATAGGAAGTCAGAAAATAAGGACACCATTGTGTGTTTTGTGGATGCCAAAAAGGCATTCGATACAGTTAACAGAGACTGCCTTTGGTATAAACTTATGGGTATTGGTATTAAAGGTAAATTTCTCAATGCTGTACAGTCTTTATACGAGAATCTATCTTGTACTGTCAGAGTTAATAATTTAGAAACAGACTGGTTTAGTGTAACACAGGGTGTAAAGCAGGGTTGTGTGATCTCACCGACTTTATTTTCTATTTATGTGAATGACTTAGCAAACGAGCTAGACAATATGAGGTGTGGTGTAACGCTTGAAGAGACATTGCAGTTATCTGTACTGTTTTATGCTGACGATATTGCTATCCTATCAGACACTGAGGAGGGCATGCAAAAGATGTTAGATAAGTTAAATGACTGGTGCAATAAATGGCGTATTGTGATAAATGAGAATAAGACCAAAATCCTGCATTTCAGACCAAAAGCTAAGAATGTGACAGAAAACAGTTTTAAATGCGGCAGTAAGAAAATTGATGTGACTAGCAATTATAAGTATCTTGGCTTTTGGATGAATGAGTTCTTAGACTTGAAATTCTCAATACGGGAAATAGCAAAGTCGGCTAGTAGAGCGTTGGGAGCTATATACTCAAAATTTCTGAGCACTGGTGGTATGGATGTACGTGTTTATACCAAACTGGTAGAGACCATAGTGGAACCTGTATTGTTCTTTTGCTCCGGTATATGGGGCCAAACCAAGTTTACTGAAATAGAGACGGTGCTTAATAAAGCATGTAGATATTTCCTTGGCGTTACTAAGCATTGTTCTAATGTGTCTACAAGGGGTGATATGGGATGGAGTTCTTGTGAGGTCAAACAGAAAGTTGAAACGGTTCGTATGTGGTGCAGATTACGTAGTATGCCGGAGCACAGAATAATGCGACGCGTCCACGAATGGTCTCTTCTTAAAGGTAGATCATGGGAACGGAAAATGCTGAATTTTATTGATACACATAATTTAGGTGATTTAATGTTGACTGAAAGCCCGAATAAAGCATCCTGTGTTACTGCTGCTCGAGATATTTTGAATGAAATGGACAGTGATAAATGGTACCAAAAATTAATGCGTGAAGGTAATGCGGAAAACGGAAATAAACTTAGAACCTACAGATGTTACAAATCTGTTCTGAAAACAGAATATTATGTACAGTACAATATGAGCAGGGGCCATAGACGTGTGCTTGCCAAGTTTCGTAGCTGCAATTTACCATTAGCTATTGAAACTGGCAGATATACCCGACCTAAAACTCCCGTACATGAGCGAGTTTGTAAATATTGTAACTCAATCTCAGTCGAGGACGAAACACATTTTCTGGTTGATTGTGAGTTTTACAGTGATTTACGATATAACTTATTTCAGTCTGCGCAGACAATTAATGAAACTTTTAAATATTATGACTCCTTGGATCAGTTGGTATTTTTAATGAATTGTGAAGAACTTCAATTCCAGTTGGCTAATGTTTTACTGAAAATGAATAAAAGACGTTTCTTAAATGTATGAAATATTTTAAAGTAAATTCGTTTTAATAGTCACTGTATTACCGAGAAAGACCCATGCATGATTTTGCCGTGGCGATGACGGCCGCGCCTAGACCGGATCGGCTGTATTCGCCCCGGCTTTGCTAAGCACAGTATATTCAATTGGAAGAGGTGATTTGTCCATGGCTGTGCTGCATGTATTTGCAATAGAATAAAGTAATGCATAAAGTAGTTTTTATATAGGTAATCAATAATTATATGTAAATAACATTCTAATATAATGAATTTTATCGTGAAAATAGTGTCTCATGTGCCTTTTTAGGCAGGATCTCGAATTTTATTTTTAGTTGATATCTATGTATTATATGTATATATTTGAGATGTGACACTTTAATAAACTATTTTACTACTACTACTATCAATTATAATCACTCTCGGTGTTTGATTCTAGACATTTGTTGTCATAATATGGTTTTGATATTTCCTTCTCATGAGCAGATTATGATGAAATATGTTTTAGCAGTTCTTTTGTGATCCTTGATGACCAGGTGCTTAAGAAAAACAGAAACTGTAATCTGGCTTATTAAAGCAAACAATATGGTTTTACCCAAATTCCAGCTGTCTCACAGATTTATGAAAAAAAGTTAAGTATAAGAAATATTTATCATTTATTTATTTTTATAATTTTGCTAAATGTTAAAAAAGTTTAACAAATATGATTTACACTGTCATGTCAATTTTTTGTGGAATTCACAGCATAATAGCTCTCCCCTACTTTGAAGATTTTGGTCCCCAAAATTTAAGGATGACAATATAAATAATATATATAAAATATGTACATTCCCTTTTGAAATTCAATGATGCATTGGCAGTAATACTGACATGGCAATTATATGAAACATTCTGATGAATGTGCTTCAAATATGAGGAATTTTGTCACAAACAAAGACCTTTATTTAAAAAAATATGGATTTAGTGTAGAGAATAATTTTTTTCATACTTGTGAATGTACATGACAGCTTTTCATAGTTAAAATTACTTACTTTAAAAGCCTTCTTTGTCATAACGCCTTTTTAAACACACATGTTCAAGATGCCCCCTGACATTACAGTAAGCACAGTTCATTTCTCGTGCAACACAGTCCTCGGGCTTGTGATACAAACGGCCTTTTACACCACAACCTTTGTAAATATGCAAGCAACTTAGTGAGTGATGTCCCCGTTTTGAACAGTTTTCACACACAAAGTTCCTTGCAGGACAGCGGTTAGGCTGATGAAATGAATACAGGCTTGCACATCTGTGGCAACTTTTGTTAAGCAGCGTAAGGTCAGAAGACATCTTTTGTTGAACATTTACTGTAGGCTTTTTCAGACCGGTTTCAGCACCCTTAATCTCACTGGTCTTATGGAGTGGTTCACTGCAGTCTGAACTGGCCTTACACTGTTTACTGTTTCCGTCTTTTGAGACACTACCTTTTATTTGTAATTTCAAGCTGATTATTTCTGATTTTAGTTGTTTCACTTCCGAAGAATGTTCTTTTCGAATTCTTTCATTATTGTCTATTTCCCTGTTAAACTTTTCACGTAATTCTCTGTTTTCTTCTGTTAAGTTAAAAATCATGCTGTCTGAGTCCTGTTGTTGTCTCGTTTTCTGGCTTAACTCTTTTTGCAGATTTGAAATTTCTACTTCCAAAGATCTCAGTGTATTTTGTTGTTGAGAAATACAACCCCTTAGTGTAGCAGTTTCACATTCTGATGATTTAAGTTTGGAATAAGCGCTTTTCAAATCCTTTTCCAAAACAGTATGTGATTTGTTCAAGTCCAAAATATCTCTTTGAAGCTTATTCACTTGTCTTGAATCAGAATTTTGATCAGGAAGATGTTTTGGCATCAGAGTCAAAAGTTCATCATTTTCCATTGAATAGAAAGGAAATAGAAGACATAAAGACTTACGTTCAATGAAGTTTTGTAGTCTCTTTTTATCCCGTTGTTTCTGTTTTGCACTCTTTATCCTTTTTCCATCAATAAATTCTTTATTGTGACTTGATGTGACTGTTGGCAGTGTTAAGTAAAGAATTACTGGCAACACTTTAGAATTCTGTCTGTTCCAGGAATTTTGGTTGATTCGGCGCCCCATAGTTTACTTTAATTTAGGGAATTCTCGCTTAGCTATTTATGAAAGGTACTTGAAGTTCACGTACCCCTGTGTTCTCCACCAGATATTACGTACTAAATAATGGGCATAAAAGTACTAATGAAAATAATGAGGAACGCCGGTTACAAAACAGTTGTTTAATTTGTATTTTTCTGTATTTAAGCAAGTTCACCAACATAAAATAAATGGTAAAATAAAACAGTTCAAACTGGTTTTCCAGTTCAATGACAAGAAGGTAGATCCTTTCTTGGATAAAAATGTCCTTTAACTAGTTACACGGCAAAGTCCAGAGAAACATAAAATATACAATTTTTACACTGGTAATTCCAGAAATTGTGACGGCAAAATCCAGTCTATCATGCATAAAGTCACTTTATTGTAATTGTGTGTAATAACCTGAAAGGCTCCCTTTTTATTAACATGTTGTTATGTACTTATCAAAACATTGCTCAAGAGGAAATTACCTTTTTTGGCATTTATCCCCCCCAAGCCATGGTCATCAAGCAAAACAATAAGAACAGATTTGTGTTTGACAACAAAATATCCATATCAATTATAATCACTCTCGGTGTTTGATTCTAGACATTTGTTGTCATAATATGGTTTTGATATTTCCTTCTCATGAGCAGATTATGATGAAATATGTTTTAGCAGTTCTTTTGTGATCCTTGATGACCAGGTGCTTAAGAAAAACAGAAACTGTAACCTGGCTTATTAAAGCAAACAATATGGTTTTACCCAAATTCCAGCTGCCTCACAGATTTATGAAAAAAGTTAAGTATAAGAAATATTTATCATTTATTTATTTTTATAATTTTGCTAAATGTTAAAAAAGTTTAACAAATATGATTTACACTGTCATGTCAATTTTTTGTGGAATTCACAGCATAATACTTAGACCCTACCAGGTTTATTCAAATGATGACCATTGGCTGCCCTTGTCCTATTTTATGCCAGGGTCTAATTCGGTTACTTGTACTTTGGTATGTAAACATTGAAAACTGTCAAAGTTTCAGAAAATATTACAACCTGTGATGTGAAAGATGGTACACGCAGTCATCTAATCTATAGATAAAACTGTATGAGTTTGAAAATTAATAGGGGGTGCATTTGCATCACTGAAGGGGCTCTGTTTCTGATCACTGTTACTCAGGAGCTGTGATGCAGTGGTGGGACTGAGCGACGAGAAGAGAGGGAGTTGAAACTATAACAAACATTGTAGGTTATGATCAGAAGCCATCGATGGATCTACACTGTTTGCAGCTGGATAAAATGCTACACATATAATAACTTTTCCAGCACAGATTGTGTTGCATATGAGGTTAAGCATTATCAATGAAATATTGTTAATTCAGAAAGATGAATATGCTGTGCTGGTTGAATGTACGTGTAGGAAAATAATTACATTAACAAATGGCTAGTCAATAATTTAGAAAACTTTGACGGAAAATGCTACCATAATTTTTTTTCAGACAACAATTGTACTGAATACTTTTCTTATGAAGCGTTATAACGAGTACCCACAGTCTACGTTATAAAGCTTGCTATTGTCCGCGTTACTATCATTGACCATCTGACTGCCGCCGACCCTGAACAAAATCAATATTCGTCTCCCTAAGACGCTAGAGCGCTGCGTAAAAAGTAAAATCTGGACTGTGCTCGTGCACTTGGGTATTGGCAAACACTGTATACCTAATCAGACGCCACATAACTGTCGGCTTGCATGAAACACTGCAATTTAAGGGTTAAAGAAACAGTTTGATTCTCAGTTCAGGACTATTTTCCAAATATACACTCAGAGACAATCGACCCACCAGTACTCTCAGTGCTTTGATTTTAACAGTTTGTGGCCATTTGAAACTAATTTTCATACAAAATTTAGTGGGAGCAAGGAAATGAAAAGATTTAATTAGTGTGGGATACGTGACGAAGGTAGCTCTTGGCCCTTGTGTCGATATATTGTAAAAACTCTTTTGAAAATCTTCACCATAACCAGTGTGCCAATAACTATGAAGCTGTTTACTACAACTAGAGATGTTTAGATTTCAAAAGTGAAAACGCAACTTCATTTGACAATCGTGTCGTTAGTTTTCAGTAGATGTAACTAATTTTATGAGTTGATGGAGCTTTAAGACTCTCAGAGATTAGGGATTTCCTTTGTTCATGACAGAGGCACCTTCAAATGTATCTTAATATACACTCAGCACCCAGCACTCAGGAGAGCGGCTTAGGGCCATTGACGTTTTAATAATTGGAATAAGTACACATAATAACACAGGAGTGACTACGAAAGCCTAATAGGCTCAGGTATGAGAAAATAAAATTTTATAAAGGCGTAGTAACGCGAAACAAAAGGCGTAGTAACGCAAAAAAGGCGTAGTAACGCAAAAGAATGGCGTAGGAACGCGAATCAAAAGGCGTAGTAACGCAAAAGAAAGGCGCAATAACGCGAAAAAAGGCGTAGTAACGCAAACGAAAGGCGTAGAAACGCAAAATAAAGGCGTAGTTACGCAAAAGAAAGGCGTATTAACGCGAAAAAGGCGTAGTAACGCAATAAAAAAGGCGTAGTAATGCGAATCAAAAGGCGTAGTAACGCAAAAGAATGGTGTAGTAACGCGAAAAAAGGTGTAGTAACGCAAACGAATGGCGTAGTAACGCGAATCAAAAGGCGTAGTAACGCCAAAGAAAGGCGTAGTAACGCAAAAAAGGCGTAGTAACGCAAATAAAGGCGTACTAACGCGAATTAAAAGGCGTTGTCACGCGAATCAAAAGGCGTAGTAACGCACAAGAAAGGCGTAATAACGCGAAAGAAAAGGCGTAGTAACGCGAATCAGAAGGCGTTATAATGCTGAAACAAGAGGGCCATGATGGCCCTGGATCGCTCACCTGATCCATAGCATAACAAGTGGGCACGGGGAGGGCCATTATTGGCCCCAGGGCTATAATGTGCATAATGTTGGGGGAGGTCTAAAAGGGGTGAAGCTTCAAACCAAATATCAACAAAGGCTATAATTTGAACAGTCTTGGCAAAGGTCCACAAGATGAAGCTACACACCAAATATCAAAACCTCGTCCTTGCGGTTTCAGAGAAGAATAATTTTTTAAAGATATTCCCTACATAAGCCTAGGCAAAACCAAATGGCCCCGGGGCGGGGGCATTTTTGGCCACAGGGCCTTAATTTAAACAATATTGATAGAGGTCCACTTGATGAAGCTTCACACCAAATATCAAAGACCTGGACCTTGCTGTTTTAGAGAAGAAGATTATCAAAGATTATCTCTATATAAGTCTGTGTAAAACCAAAGGGCCCCGGGGCGGGGGCATTTGTGGCCCCAGGACTTTAATTTGAACAATCTTGGTAGAGGTCCACAAGATGAAGCTCCATACCAAATATCAAAGACCTTGGCCTAGTAGTTTCAGAGAAGAAGATGTTTAAAGATTTCCCTTTATAAGTCTATAAAAAACCAAAGGGTCCAGAGTCGGGGGCAATTTTGGTCTCAGGGCTATAATTTGAACAATCTTGGTAGAGGTCCACTAGATGAAGCTTCATACCAAATATCAAAGACCTAGGTCTTGTGGTTTCAGAGAAGAAGATTTTTCAAGATTTTCCATATATAAGTCTGTGTATAACCAAAGGGCCCTGGAGCGGGGGCATTTTGAGTCCCAGGGCTATAATTTGAAAAATCTTGGTAGAGGTCCACAAGATGAAGCTTCAAACCAAAAATCAAAAACCTAGCTGGGCCTTGCGGTTTCAGGGAAGAAGATTTTTAAAGATTTTCCCTATGTAAGCCTATGTAAAACTAAAGGGCCCCGGGGCGGGGGGCATTTTTGGCCCCAGCACTATAATTTGAACAATCTTGGTAGGGGTCTACTAGATGAAGCTTCATACCAAATATCAAAGACCTGGACCTAGTTTTCCACCTGATATGACCCATATTCGAAATTGACCCAGATATCATCAAGGCAAACATTCTGGTAAAGTTTCATGAAGATTGAAGCAAAATTATGGTCTCTAGAGGATGAACAAGGTAAATGTTGACGACGCACGTCGCATGATGAATGATGCACAATGCACTTACGATGGACAAAAGGTGGTCACCAAAGCTCACCTTGAGCTTTGCTCAGGTGAGCTAAATATTGCGGTCTCTAGAATGTAAACAAGGTTTTTCTATGATTTGAGCGGGGACATTTTTTGACCCCAGGGCTATAATGTGTACAATCTTAATCGAGGTCAACTAGATATAAATTTCATACCAAATATCAAAGACCTAGGCCTTGTGGTTTCACAGAAATAGATTTTTTAAGATTTTCCCTATATAAGTCTTGTATAAGCGCTGTAATTTGAACAATCGTGGTAGAGGTCCATTAGATGAAGCTTCATACCAAATATCAAAGTCCTGGGCCTTGCGGATTCAGAGAAGAAGATTTTTTTAAAGATTTTCCTTAAATAAGCCAGGGCTATATTTTGAACAATCTTGGTAGAGGTCCACTAGATGAAATTTCACACCAAATTTCATAGACCTAGGCCTTGTGGTTTCAGAGAAGAAGATTTTTTTAAAGATTTTCCCTAAATAAGCCAGGGCTATAATTTGAACAATCTTGGTAGAGGTCCACTAGATGAAATTTCACACCAAATTTCATAGACCTAGGCCTTGTGGTTTCAGAGAAGAAGATTTTTAAAGATTTTCCCTATATAAATCTATATAAAACCCAAGGGCTCCGGAGCGGGGGCATTTTTGGCCCCAGCACTGTAAATTGAACAATCGTGGTAAGGGTCCACTAGATGAAGCTTCATACCAAATATCAAAGACCTGGGCCTTGTGGTTTCAGAGAAGAAGATTTTTTTCTGTGAAAAAATGCTTTTTCTTTTGGCTCATGTGACCTAGATGTGCAACGGACCGGAAGTATTTGATCAACTTTGAAAGGGGACCAACTAAGGATCATTGCTGTGAAGTATGGTCAAAATCCAATCAGTGGTTTAGAAGGAGATGTCGTTTGCAGAAATTGTTTACGGATCCGTCCGTCCGAACGCACGCACGGACAACGGACGAAAAGTGATCCCAAAAGCTCAACTCGTCGTCACATCAGCTTACCGAGGGTGATATTTCACAAAAGTTTAATGAAAATCCTTCGAGGGTAAAGGAGATATGGAACGGACACAAATTTCCAAGTTTCAAATTCGTGACCTTCACCTGTGACCTTGACCTTGAGTTTGTATGTTGTATTTATGGGTTCTGCACATCAGCTCACCAAAGGGGGATATTTCACCAAACTTTTATGAAAATCCTTCCAGGGGTAAAGGAGATATGAAACGGATACAAAATTCAAAGTTTCAAACTCGTGACCTTGAGTAATTTATGGGTTCTGCACATCAGCTCACTGAGGGGTGTTTTGACGAAAGTTTAATGAAAATCCTTCAAGGGGTAAAGGAGATATGAAACGGACACAAAATACGAAGTTTCTAACTCGAGACCTTCAACTATGACCTTGACACGACATAGTGCATTTATGGGTTATGCACATCAGCTCAATGAGGGGTGTTTGACCAAAGTTTAATGAAAATCCTTTGAAGGGTTAAGGAGATAAGGAAGGGACACAAAATTCAAAGTTTCAAACTCGAGACCTTTAAATGTGTCGGTATGATTCATTTATGCCGGGTTCTGCTCATCAGCTCACTGAAAAGAATATGTGGCCAAAGGTTAATGAAAATCCTTCCAAGGGTAAAGGAGATATGGAACAGACACAAAATTCAAAGTTTCAAACTCGTGACCTTGACATTGGGTCTGCATGGTTCATTTATGGATCCTGCACATCAGCTCACTAAGACGAATACTTTACCAAAGATTAACGGAAATCTATCAAGCGATATGGAGCGGACAAGAAAGTGTTACGAACAGGCAGACGGACGGACGGGCGGACGGGGCGAACGGACGGACAGACGGACATGACATGTCTTCTGTACTTCATATACAACTAAACCAACTACCATCAATATATCTTAAATTGGCTGGAGTTAGTGCGATGACAAGGTTAAATTGTCAGCGGAGACCTTGTGTACAATATTTTTATCAAGTCCCATCGATATATCTCAAAGGTTATTGGAGTCATTGTGATCACAAGGCTATATTGTTAGGGGAGAAAACCAAAATACCAAGGCATCCAGAGTTGTGATTCTTTCTTACGACAGTCCTTCTTGACCTCATGTTCAACTCTACTTAATACCATCAATTAATGAGCCAGCACATGACAAAACCTACAAAAAGGCATGTGCGCGAAAAGAATACTCAGATCAGCCTGCGCATCCGCGCCGTCTGATCAGAGTCTTTGTTGTGCGCTCAAAGGATAGCTAAGGGTCAAATGCTCCTTCATGCAGCATAAGAAGTCTCTGGTTAGACTGTATGAATGCGCAGACTGATATGAGTTTTCGATGGCCGTACATGTCTTTTTGTAGGTTTTGTCGTGCGCTGGCTGAAATGTCAAAGGATATTGGTTTTTGTTTGTTTGATTTGAGGTTTAAGTCCCCGTCAACACAGTACAGGTCATTTTGGAGACGTAGCTTCCAATTTTGTGGGACTTTTACCCGACATTGAGATGAAATTACACCTCAAACCCTGTCGCTCAATGAAACCAATAGGGTTTATAAGCATGGACGGACCGACTCGCACCGCTTAGCCTGGGCAGACTTAGATCCTCTAAGCCGTTTACCAGTACGAGTGTGCGGTCGGTTTCAGCTCTGCGTGGAAGTATCATGCAGCCCATCCATTTCTTCAAGCCCCGATGTGCGGGGGCCCCAAAGGATATTGGAATGATGGCGATCACAAGGTTGTGTCAATGAAACGAAGGACGGACGGACGTACGCCAGTCTGATCGCTATATCCCCTAACCCTATTCTTTCGGGGGATAAAAAGGCGTAGTAACGCAGAAGAAAGGCCTAGTAACGCACAAGAAAGGCATAGCAACGCGAATAAAAAGGCGTAGTAACGCGAAAAAGGCGTAGTAATGCGAATAAAAAGGCGTAGTAACGCGAAAAAAGGCGTAGTAACGCGAACCAAAAGGCGTAGTAACGCGAACCAAAAGGCGTAATAACGCCTTTCTTTCGCGTTACTACGCCTTTCTTTTGCGTTACTACGCCTTTTTTCGCGTTACTACGCCTTTGGATTCGCGTTACTACGCCTTTTTATTGGGGTTATTACGCCTTTCTTTTGCGTTACTACGCCTTTTTAGCTCGCGTTACGATAGTAACGGGGGTGGCGGGGACGGGTGGGGGGGGGGGGGCTATTGCAATAACCCTGGCGTCCGGTGTCAGCGTCGGCGTCGGCATTTGGTCAATGCTTACATGTAAGCTCTTATTTGTGATGTTTTACAAATTTATTTTCAAGTAAAATAAATAATGGGTAAAAATCAGCATTTTACATATTCTTTTTTGCTCCATTCCCCAGATTTTTGGGGCTTAAATTGGACTTTTTGAGAAGTTAATATTTTCCTCTGTATTACCTCCCTTACTTCCCTGTTGGATCTTAATCAAGAGGTTGTGAGTTCGAATCCCGGGGGAGGAATAATTTTTTTTCTAACACAGCGAGTTCGACTTCAAGGGTCCGCGGGTCAAGGTAACTATGGCTACTTTTAGAAAAAAAAAATAGTCATCGCTCTTGCACATTCATTTATTGATGGATTTTAATATAACTTCACACGAATGTTGGGTATGATGATATCTCGAGTGACATTGGCTTTCAGGGTCCAGGGCTCAAGGTCTAGGTCACTTATTTTATAGTTCGAGGTTCAGGGTCACTATGGCTTTTTTGAGAAAAACATTGTCATCGATCTTGCCCCTTATTTATTGATGGATTTTATTTTAACTTCACACAAATGTTGGGCATGATGATACCTCGAGCGACTTTGACTTACAGAGTCCAGGGCTGAAGGTCAAGGTTACTGTAGCTATTTTGATGGGTTTAATGATAATGTCATACAAATGTTGGGTGTGATGATATCTCGAGTGAGTTAGACGTTCAGGGTCCTCGCATTTGTTTATATATTGTTAAGTCACGCGAATTTTGCGCTTGATAATATCTCGAGAAAGTTCGATTTTCAGGGTCCAAGGCTAAGGGTCACTGTTTTTTTCGCCTTTTGATTGGCGTTACTGCGCCTTTTGTTTTGCGTTTCTACGCCTTTTTTTGGCGTTATTACGCCTTTTGTTTCGCGTTACTACGCCTTTGATTCGCGTTACTACGCCATTCTTTTGCGTTACTACGCCTTTTGATTCGCGTTACTATGCCTTTCTTTTGCGTTACTACGCCTTTTAATTCGCGTTACTACGCCTTTATTTTGCGTTACTACGCCTTTTTTCGCGTAATTACGCCTTTTGTTTCGCGTTACTACGCCCTTGATTCGCGTTACAACGCCAATTCTTCTGCGTTACTACGCCTTTTGATTCGCGTTACTACGCCTTTATTTTGCGTTACTACGCCTTTTTTCGCGTTACTATGCCTTTCTTTGCGTTACTACGCCTTTATTCGCGTAGCTTCGCCTTTTGATTGGCGTTACTGCGCCTTTTGTTTTGCGTTTCTACGCCTTTTTGAGCGTTATTACGCCTTTTGTTTCGCGTTACTACGCCTTTGATTCGCGTTACTACGCCATTCTTTTGCGTTACTACGCCTTTTTTCGCGTTACTACGCCTTTCTTTGCGTTACTACGCCTTTTTTCGCGTAGCTTCGCCTTTTGATTGGCGTTACTGCGCCTTTGGTTTTGCGTTTCTACGCCTTTTTTGGCGTTATTACGCCTCTTGTTTCGCGTTACTACGCCTTTGATTCGCGTTACTACGCCATTCTTTTGCGTTACTACGCCTTTTGATTCGCGTTACTACGCCTTTCTTTTGCGTTACTACGCCTTTTTTCGCGTTACTACGCCTTTCTTTGCGTTACTACGCCTTTTTTCGCGTAGCTTCGCCTTTTGATTGGCGTTACTGCGCCTTTGGTTTTGCGTTTGTACGCCTTTTTATGCGTTATTACGCCTTTTGTTTCGCATTACTACGCCTTCACAGAATTTTATTTTCTCTTACTTGAGCCTATTAGGCTTTCGTAAGTGACAAAGTAGTGCACGGTCGAATATTACATTTAACAAAAATGGTATTATGATACACGCGATGTATCTCAGCTGCTGTTACAATATTTGTTTCAGAGTTTTAATACCATATTTAACAAGTGCATAAAGGAATCATTATTAGAAACTAACTCGTTATTGCAGAAACGTGTTTCTCTGAAGGTTAAGTAGTGTTGTTCATGGTGCAATGGGTTTCATCTATCTAGGATACAGGCATGCACCAGATATACGCCCTAAAGAAATGTAATTTTGATTCACATGTTTTTGCATGCTTATGTCTTTTCTCCTGTCGTATAATTTGTATGCATGTACAAGGAAGGAGGTGACATGCTGTCGTTCTCCTCCATTCCTGCAGTGTTTTTCTATTTGAGGGTGCTCGTTAGAACCGCCTCACTGAGATCTACATGCATGCCTTTGAGCAAGAATAAATGCGATAATATACATGTATATACCTTTGTAGGCCCCATTTTTTCAATATAAAATGGCGTTTGTGATGCATAGCATAATTTTGATAATTAAGAAAAGTTTTGGTAAACATTGTGCGCCATAGTTAATCAAAGTACTGTTGCGTTGGCAGGTCGATTTTGTCTAAGTTCATTACGATAACACGCCCGTACGACATAGTGCATTTTACACAACTCCAAACTGGCTACTTTTCTGATGAAAATCCTTCATAGTTGTCTTATAAATGCTCAAAACATAGGATGTGGGTGCTCGTTAGAACCGCCTCATCGAAGCGGTTCTAACGAGTACCCACAACCTATGTCTTGGAGCAGAAATAAGAAAAATAATGAATACCCCCATAAACCCCAGTTTTCTCTATATAAAGTGGGGTTTAGGGGGGTCTTTATTTTACGGACTTGTTCACGTGATGTGATGCTGGAAAAAAATGTCTTGAATGAGGACTTAGACTGTTTCGTTTAACCCAATAATTCACGAACTGTAAGAAAACAGTGTAGTCCCTGATGAGCTGCCGCGTTCTGAACTCAGTTTTCTTACTATGATGACTGATAAGTAATCTTTGCAAAGTAATGTGTGTGTGTGTGTGTGTGTGTGTGTGTGTGTGTGTGTGTGAATTCGGGTTTAACGTCGCTTTCAACAATTTTTCAGTCATATCACGACGGTGTCTGGTTGCGACAGGAAGCTCAATGCTCACTTTTATAGTGCTGCCTCACTGAAGTATCATGTCCCAGACACATTACATGATACCACACCCAGTCACATTATCCTGACACTGAGTCGACCAGTCCTAGCTCTACCCCGTAAATCTGAGTGCCAAGCGAGGAACAGCTAGTACCATTTTTAACGACTTTGGTATGTCGCGGCCCGGGATCGAACCCGCGACCTCCCGTTCCCCGGAGCGGACACTCTACCAACTGAGCTATCGGGGCCGGTTTGCAAAGTAAGTAAATACCCCAAGACACATGTAAGTGAACGACATAGAAGACATTGCTAGTGCTTTTAGTATAAGCCAATATACGGACATGTACGTTCATCATTACTTACAGGCAACGCTAATACTTTCGCCCCGTTAGAAGCTGCTTCTTTTATCATTCTTGCTGCCTTCGCGAGATTTTTCTCCCGATTAAATTCCACAAACATCTGCAGCAGTGCGATTTTGAAACCTAAAATATAAGAGGAGAAAAATATTTTTGATCAGTAAAACCTGGTTGTTCGACATTTACAAGGGTATAGAACTTATGGTGATAGATAAATAATAAATAAATAAATAAATAACACACCCGTGCGACATAGTGCATTTTTTCATATCTCAAAAATGTTTTTATTTCATTTATTTTTTTGACGAAAGTTTGTGATAATTTACTTATGATCCAAACATAGTTTGCAGGTGCTCGTTAGAACCGCCTCAACAAGGCGTTTCTAACGAGTAACCACAACCTATGTCTTGGAATGGAACTAAGAAAAATAAGTATACCCCAGTAAACACCAGTTTTCTGTATTAAGTTTGGTGTTTGTTTCATTTGAGGTTTAACATCCCCGTCAACACTGTATAGGTCATTTTGGAGACGTTGCTTCCAATTTTGTGGGACTTTTACCCGACATTGAAATAAAAATGACAGATCATGTCCTGTCGCTCAATGGAACCAATTGGGTTTATAAGCATGGCAGGTCCGACTCGCACCGCTTTGCCTGGGCAGGCTTAGATCATCTAAGCGGTTTACCAGTACTCGTGTGCGGTCGGTTTCAGCTCTGCGTGGAAGTATTATGCAGCCCATTTTTTTTTTCAAGCCCCGATGGGCCGGTAAAGTCCGGTGCAGAGGGGTATTGGGGTGTAGAGGGGTATTCATTTCACGGACTTGTTAAGCCGTGTCCTTTTACATAAATTAAGGTGATACTTTTTACCAAGGAAGGGAGATAAAACTAAGAAAATAGTCAAGGGAGAGCTTCTTTTATATAAGAAAATACGTAGCCGGGTCCCCTAGCTAATACCAGGACGCGGGAGAATGGTTTTTGATATTTACATGTATACATTTACAAATTAGCTGTCCAATCTCTGTAATTACATCTAGAATTTCTGCAAATGACAAGAGATCGATTTTGTCTATTCTGTAGAAGCTTTAGGCATTGTCTTCTACGATTTTTTGAGCTTCCTGAACAATAAATACCGATCCAGTACCAAAGCAAACAGTGTAGATCCTGAGCCGGCTAATCTGGACCTACACTGTTTGCAACCTCGTAAATGAATTGTACTATACAGGTATGGGTGTGTCCAAATTCAAATAGTGCAAGGTACGGATGAGCACTCATGTTGCTTCAGGTGAACGAGCGGCTAATACTAACTAGTTTTGGACACACACACACACACACACACACACACACACACACACACACACTCGCTCACGCCACATGTGAGACGCCAAGTTCTCTTACGGAAGGTCAGGTGTTTTTTTCTTTGAATACTCCGATTTTCGTTCACCTTTGATAAATGATCGGCTCGATACAAGTGAAATATTCTTGAAAGGGCCGTAGTACCAAAAATGTATGTTGTGTGTATTCATTAGAATCGCCTCATTGAGGCGATTCTAACGGGTACACACGACATACCGTTACTCCGGTTTTCGCTCGTCTCTGTTTAACGATCGACTCGATATAAGTGAAATAATCTTGAAAGGGCGCTAAAACCAAAATATATGCAAATGTATGTTGTGTGTATTCATTAGAATCGCCTCAATGAGGCGATTCTAATGAGTACACACGACATACGCTTATTTTAAAGAAAACTGTAAGGACGTCTCTGCTGTCCTTCCCTGCCTTGCGCTAAGATTAGCCCTCACTGGCTCGAACTACCCACGTCTTGAACAAGCTTACATAGTCTTATTGTTTGAGCCATTGAAAATTGACAAATTGCTTGGATTTGCATCACTTCCCCATAATATCCTGCATACTGTCGAACTTCAATACCTCGAATTCCTTATGGACCATTTTTGAGATCGGGGTAGTTTGAGTTAATGTGGGTTATTGATAACGTCAGTTATGAGGCTTAATTGACGTTACTTGATGACATCTTTTCAATTTTAAATTAAACGATTGAATGTTGTGTCTACTTATTAATTAGAATCGCCTCCATGAGACACAACATGCCTTTTCAAGAAAAAATCAGAAAAATAATCTTCCACAAATCATCTTAAATATATGGATATCTGGAACTATTTGACGAATTATGTAGGGACATTAGAGTGAGTTTGAATTAACCGTGGTTTCCGACTTATCCGTGTTCGACGTATTGAAGTTTTACAGTACTTTGAAAGATGACGTTCAATCTATCTGTGTTTCAAGTTTAACATCCAAATTTGACAATCTTTTTCATTTAGCATATTTACGGAACTTTAAACAAACAGTGGGGAGTGGGATTTAAAAATGCCCAACACTGCTTGCAGTAAATGCATGTTACTGAAAATCAATCAATCCATAAATCAATCAATCAACCATTCAATCACTCACTCATCCATCCCGCCCGCAAGCTCGCCCGCCCGCTTGCGCGTTCGATCGCTCGCTCGCTCGCTCACTCACTCAAACTCACTCACTCACTCACTCACACGATGAATCAATTAATCAATCGGGCAATCAATTTATTTAAACTTGGTTATCTCGGTCAAATGGAAACGGGGCAGGCTGGTTACTTCTTGACTTGCCCTCGTAGAACGGCGGGGGCGCAGAATTATCTCAAAGTCTCAACTACATGCCTACGAGCTGGAATGCCTCATTTTTGATTTTTATTTGTATGCGCAGGTTCGCCATAACCTTTGCCGGTCGTTTTCTTTTCATGGGCTTGCTGATATACATTAACCCATCTTCCGACAAGTCCATTTGTCATATAAAGGGTGTCCGGCCCATTTTTCGTTTTTATTCTTTTTTGACGGAATATTATGACAGTAAATAGTGCAAGCCCTGATCAGACACCGCGTTCTGCGGCATCTGATCTGGGCCTGCACCGTTTGCCACGGTACCCATTTAGTGGCTTCCCGCATGCAGTGGTTAAGAAATCACGCTTATTCAAATTTACCACCAAAAATGAAAATTTTCAGATAAAAATTCCTGATATGTTTCGTATTTCTGCTCCAAACATAAATTGCGGGTAATCGTTAGAACCCCCTCAACAAGGCGACTCTAACGAGTACCCACAATCTATGTTTTTGAACCACATCAACGATGCAGTTCCAACTAATACCCAGAATCTAAGTTTTTGAGCAGAAACAAGAAAGATAACGTATACCCCCGTAAACCCTAGTTTTACTGTATAAAAGTGGGGTTTAAGGCGGTCGAAATTATATAACCGTGTTTATTTGATGTAAGGTTTGTTCACTTGGCATCTATGACGTAATATTCAGACCTCCTAATATAGTATGCATTTATGAATTATTTTGTGCTCAACCAAATCTCCCAATTTCCATATAAATAGTAAACAGGATTTTCTTCTATTTTGCGCAAAAGGGCCGTACCTCGATAAACTCTCTTCCATGGACTGTCCCGAAGGCAAGGTTGTTAAAATGCACTGTCTGATCAAATTCAGATAATTTTATGAAAACGTATGAGGACAACAAAATATTTTCCAACCCCAGGACAAAAAGACATCCAAGAAGGTTTTCTCGGATGTCGACTCAGCTTTGAAAGGAAATTAGCTCAATCTGGCAGTGTTTGATAAGAAGTGCTTTTTGCATATTCGTTACACATTTAAGAAATGAATTTTATTTTTCTGCTGCGCAGTGAGTCACGTGCAAAGGAAATGAACCCCGAAGGGGTTTATATTAACTTTGGTGGCGACCCACTGTCTTTCGTGCTTTCATGAAAAGCAGAAACATTAAGTTTTTTTTTTATATCCCTCATCACTGCATGGGCAAACTTTTAAAGCTGAAAAAACAGTTACAGTCTGTTTTTCTACAAAAAGCGGAAGAGCGTTGACGTCACACTAACGCGCGTAGAGACCATGGTTTAGACTGACGTCACTTGACGTCACTGAAAATCACGTGGCTCGATGCGTTGATGAATGAACTGCATTGTTTTCTATAGGTGCACTGGAAATGTAAATATTCTGACATATCTTTCAGTTGTCCAGTACAATAACAGTCAATCTCGGGACAACAAGTCCGTGTAATGAAGACCCCTCTACGCCCTACTTCACATTACGCGAACACGCCTATACAAATACATTACCACCCTTATCGCCGAAAAAATGACTATTGTATGATGAAAAATTGTGATATTTTTCTTATATCTGCTCAAAATATAGATTGTGGGCACTCGTTAGAACCGCCTCATCGAAGCGGTTCTAACGAGTACCCACAATCTATATTTTAGAGCAGAAATAAGAAAAAATAAGGTATACCCCCGGAAACCCCAGTTTTACTGTATAAAAGTGGGGTTCAAGGGGGTCAAAATTATATAGGCGTGTTTTCGTGATGAAACCAGTCTGAAACCATTGAAGCTTTTAGCTTGACTGCTGGATATTTGGATCATTTATTAAATATTGACAATACCTATTTCGATGGTTTGATCAGTCAAATATTACCACACAAGAACTTCAGTTTAATAAAGCAAATTCTTCTGATAGCGAGGCACCGTTTTGGATTTACATCTATCTATTGTAGATGGGTTTGTTTCTTACAAAAATTATGATAAACGCGATGATTTTGGTTTTGAGATTATAAATTTTCATTGACTGAATGGTTATGTTCCTCGTGTGCCATCCTATGGCATTTATATTTCGCAATTAATTCGATTTGCCAGAGTGTGCAGTCATGTAACTGGCTTCAACATTCGGAATAAATTGTTAACTGATTATCGGTACCATAAACTACGCAAAGCCTTTTCAAAATTTTATAGACGTCATTCTGATTTAATTTCAAAATTCAATATTGGACTTAAATCTCTTCTGCAACAAGGTCTGTCGGAACCCGAATTTTATGGTGACTTAGTATATAAATTCAGAAAAATATATAACCGCAATGACTTCAGCACCCGATTCCGTAAAATCATTCTTCGATATAAAAAGATTGTGTACAACATAAATGTTATACGACAGACTGCATGCATGGTAGTTAACCCAATCACGGTTGACAACTTTGCTTACCTCTTTAATTGCACGCCGGTGGGTCAGGCCTCAGATTCTATGACGGTTCCAGCGTAAAGGCTTACTGGGAATTAGATCTAATTCAATGTAATGTTGGTTGGTACTCTGTCTCTGGTCGGGCCCATCGGAGTCTAACTGTCGGTTTTCTTTTGCTCCAGCATTTCAGTGGTTTCTGCGAGTCCTCACCATTGTTTCATCTCTGTGGTAGTTTGATTTTTTGTGTTCACGGAGATGTTGCACTGATGAGTTAGGAGGCCTTCATGCGGACTGAACAATCGCGACGGAAGTATGGGCGAGGATTGTGGCCACGTAAAATCGATTTAAGCCCCCCCCCCCAACCCCAGTGGAATTCGTTTCGCTGACCGTTCCAAGGCGGTTCTTCTGTCGCGATTTATTTTTGTTATGGTTCGTCTTTGGGCGTTTGGGTCGCTTGTGTTGTTTTGTTTTGGGTGGCCAGTTGGCCGTTTTGTGGGAAAGTGGCTGTCCTTTTGGCTTTCCGCTATTGATTTTTCCATAAGGGTATGTTGTTTCATGTCTGTGTTTCTTTTCCTTTGCTGTCTCTGATGGGAGCTTTGGGTGAATTTATCGATTCATGAGCATTGCCTCCACTTCTATTTTTCATATAGAGAAAACTGGAGTTTAGAGAGGGGTATACATTATTTTTCTTATGTTTGGAGTATAAATATGAAAATATCGCAAATTTTCATCTGAAAAGTAACCGTTTTAGAGAACTATGTGTCACACGAATGTGTTATCTTAATGAAATGCGCTTGCTTAAGACTGGTGCTGGCTTAATACAGGTGGGTCGAAATGCATTAGGTTTTACTGGAACTAAACATTTTACAACTCTCTGGTCTAATTGAGTAGACGACACTTTTTTATTCTGATTTTTTCCAGAAAACAGGATTTGACATCGAATGCAAATTGTCTCCTGATAGGAGACAATTTGCATGAGCTGTCGAGTCCTGTTGTCATTAAAAATTAAGATAAATTAATGAAAAATGTCGTCTGCTGAGCAGGACGTTAAGCCATATATGACACATAGAATCTTCTACATTTTAGCTTTCGACATGTCCATTTTCAGTCTAAGGGATGTCTTTGGTTCATTTTGTTTATTGTAAACCTTGCCCAAAATCCCTGTCTTTAAAGCAAACAGTAAAAATACACTGATCTGGGTCCGTGTCCCATTTGTGAAAGTGAGGGCATATGTGAACAGAGGTTGCAGTTTTCGCAGGTTTGCCGTTCATATTTTCGTATCCATAACATACAGCGCATATGCATTTAAAGGCATTTATTCTTGATTATTTAGGACATAATATTTTGCAGCCCTCAGAGCTGACTGAAGGGAAGTCCACTGTCTTCACGAGGTAAGGGGCCTTCTTGGGGAAAATCAATTATTTGCTAACTGTTTACTGGTGTACATTATTGATTTTCCCTTTAAGGGCCTCAGTCAGGGGATACAACAAGAGCTACTAATCACCCTATTAAGGGCCGCCTTTGGTCAGCTACAGTCAGTATACCACAGGGGCAATAAAACAATTATGAAAAGTAGAAGTAAAATAAAGATCAGGAATCGATACAATTAACTTACTCCACCCATCAAAGACACCAAAGGGAAAGAAACACAAACATGAAGCGACCAGGCCATAATGGAGACCTAAACAAAGGAAGGCCATCCAAAATAAAAAGACACAAGTGATACACACAATAAGTAACAAACATCAACATAAATAAACCGCCACAGAAGAACCGCCTTGGAACGGTCAGTGGAAAGAATTCCACTTGGGGGGGTTAAATCGATTTTATATGGCCATAATGCTCGCCCTTACCTCTGTCGCGGTATACACTATATTTTTCTTATTTCTGTTAAAAGACATACGATGTGGATGTTCGTTAGAACCGTCTCATTGAGGCGGTTCTAACGAGTACCCACACCTACGGTGTGTCCTTTTGTTACAAGAATAAATGCCTTTAAATGCTTTAACATCATATCACGAAACACACACTTATATAATTTTGACACCCTTGAACCACACTTTTATATAGTAAACTCGGGTTTACAGGGGTAAACCTCATTTTTCTTATTTCTGCTAAAAATATAGATTGTGGGTACTCGTTAGAACCGCCTCGATGAGGCAGTTCTAACGAGTCCACAATCGATGAGGCGGTTCTAACGAGTACCCACAATCTATATTTTAGAGCAGAAATAAGAAAATATCAGAATTTTCATCTTAAAATTTTCTTTTATCGGCAGTAAAAGGGGGTCTTTCATTTGTGCCCATGCATGTTTTTTCTTTAAACTTTGTGTAATAATAACTCAGCATATACGACCTATAAAAATGTATTTAATAAATTATATAAATCAAAGTAGGACTCAGGAGGCCACTCTAACTGACTCCCTCCATGAGCTGGTGTCTGCCTCTAAATAAGTGTGTCTTCAATCTTATGTTTTATTTAGTTTCAAGATCTGTGACTTGGATTGAATGCAGAACTCCATAGGCATTCCTTTGATACTAAAAAACCTTTTGAATTAATTAAAGTTTACATACTCTGATAAAATAACTATCAAAATCTCATTTTTTAATAAAAATTTAAAAAAATTATCAAAATTCAATCCCTAAGATAAATATGTTCTAGTCTCTGTCAAGATTTCATTTTGCTAGAAAAACTTGCCATATATATCTTCTTTAGCTATGCCAAATTTTATGAAAATCTGAAACCGGTAACACTGTAGTTTTTCACCTTTAATGGATGTAAGTCGTTTCTGCAAAATTTACTATTTTATTGAAATCATCCAAGAACCTTACAAAAAGGCAGTTCGTAACACTTACGTAATAAAAATGAGATTATACAAATCAAAATGAATACATATTGAGCTGATCTAGCTTAGAAACTATTAAAATATCATGAATTTATGATATTTTTCTTTCATTTATACACTATGATCTATCCAAAATAGTAGATAGTAAAACACTAAATCAAAAGGTATTCTAATCAACAAATTAGGCTTAACAACATTATATTGCTTTTTTATTAGCAGCAACATTATTGTGAACACGTGCAACTTTATTTAATGACTTTGCATAAGTCATGCTACTCAAATAGGTGTAAGGCAAGGAGATCCATTATTTTCATTTCCATACCAAGCTGGTATGCAAGGACGCAATGGTCAGTGGTTTGTTGTTACTAGTAAAAATAGTTCTGTTGATAAATCCATGGCCAGATTAAGCCTTAGATATACTGTCTTTATGAACACTGGATTATTATCCTAACAAAAAAGTTACAGTAATTATTGGTTAGTATTTCCAAAAATCGAAATGTCACTGATATTGAGTTTCTGTTGCAAAAGATATCATTGATGGATGAGGCGCAGAATATTTGGTGTAAACAAAGCTGTTCCATGACCTAGAGAAATTTTGCTAGTAGACAGGGAGAGAACCGTTTCCTTCCTTATAGTGCACATACATAAATATGTCTCTTTTCTGCATTGGTATTGTAATTGTTGACGTTTCTTTAGTGTCTTATTTTTTCTATTTACTTTGTCAATACAGTGGTTAATTTATCGGAAGCGAGCTTTTAGTATTCTTTCTGGTTGTAAAACTTTCAACCACTTCTTGAATGTTTCTGCTGAATGCAAGTTCACTGTTTTTTTAAGCACTGTTCTTGCTTTTTGTTCATTAATAATTACCAGTACATTTCTGTGCAATGTATCTCTCAGCTTAGAAAGAGCATTGCAGTGTTTGGACAGAAAAAAGCATAACAATGTATTTACTGAAAATAATTTAAAATCCTATTAGTAATGCGATAACTACTCACAGGTTGAATAATTATTATCAACAGTTTAAATGCTTCTTGATATCTTACATAATGTGCTTTGTAATTACTGCAACAACTGCTGAGATAGGTAAATGAAGTGAAAGACCTATACAAATATATAGACAACACAATCATGATCACATAAGTTTTGGAACACTGACAAATGTACGACCATGTGAATTCTAAAAGCAAATTCAAATGGCTTTGGAATACAGCTTCAGGAAGCCGTTTGATTTCGTTCATAGGGGCAATACAAAAAAGATAGATTTGCTAGTGCCTATGCAGATACAAATTCTGAAAACTTAATGTCCAGGAAAAGTAATCTCAAGTGTTATTGATTTTCCCTAGAGTAAACCTTTCTTTTTAAATGGACAGTTAGGGTTAAATAAACAAACAACAGTTTGACTTGAGAGTCATTTATCTCCATTCGGATAACAAATCCCACAAAATCTGAAGCAACATCTAAAGTGACTGGTTTGTTGTTTATTTGTATGTTAAATCTAAACATCACGTTAGCACCATTACCAAATTAGACAAGAAAGACAGAAAAAAACTGTGCACATGATTACATGGGTGCGTTTGATGATATTTGTCATCAAAACCTTTGCTATATAGTTCTGTAGACAAAATAGTTTGTTCCATAGGGGGCAAATTTACCGAAATGGATGTTTAGAAATAATACTTAAAATTATGCTATGAACTACTTACACAAACCATACTATACTATAGCCATCCAAATTGAAAGCAATAGTAAAGTATTATTAAACAGCATGACCAAAACATGATAATCATATATTTTGACATTTTGCTGAATCAGGACTATCAGTATTCAGTCTGTTAAAACACAATGTTACCGGCCCTCAATTTCCATTAAAATTCATCAACATGTTCCTAAGATATGTGGGTAGTTTTTGTGCCAAAATGGTGTCTTGACAAAAATTGGAACATGGTAAAAATGCATATACAATTTTAATGAATACAAAAATAGGAGCTGAAATATGGGGACACCATCAAAGAAAACTGAATGCCCAGCCACTATTACTAGACATATGATGTCATTCATAGTATCAACTTACTCACCAAAAATGGCTTTAATTCATAAAACATATGAGCATTAGATATATGAAATTCTGAATACTGTAGACAAGTTTATATGAGAGTACTCTCTGTTGTGATAGAGACTTCATAAAATATGTAATAAATTTACTACGGAAATAAAATTTAAAAGTGAATGCATCGTAATTATAATAGTTATACCCAAGGCAATTATTGTGCATAGTTTCATCAGAATCCAAGCGTGGGCAGAAACCAATGCAAATTTCCTATACCTTGAAAGACCCCCTTTACAATGTTTTTTTTTTTTTTTTTTTTTTTTTTTTTTGTAAAGGTTCGTTTTCGCAATGAATGATGAGAAAAGTACCTCTCCAAGAAACTGGTTTGGACCCCGTGGACGGATAATGCCGAAACCGGGTATCGAAATCGCGATTTAAGGGCAACAGACACCATAGTTTAGTTTACGTAAGTAATTTTCTGATTTTAGATGCTGTGTGTTAGTACTGTTAGTTCACAGTTCATACTGTCAGCAGCTTCAAAATGTTTAGTCAGTCATGATGATAGGCTTCCTTGATTGTTCAACCACTTTTGGACTGCTTTTCTGTTTAAGTTATTTCTATACTCCTACTTGTTTAATACGGGCTTGCAATATCATTTACGTGACACAATTTCTTGATGTACTCTCAAATCTGTTTGGTAAAAACAACTCTGTGTCATGCATGATACCAGCCGGCACAAAATGGCAGTCCAACGTTAAATTGATGTTGGTCCGACGGCAAGAATATTGTTACCCCTGTGATCACCAATCAGACGCGTTTGCACCCGAACGCTGTTTCCGGTGGCTCTAATATGTCACAATATAGATTTTGGTGATCGTCAGAAACGCCTCAATACGTCTCCAAAACGACCTTTACACGTTAAACCTCAAATCAAACGAACACCCGATTCAAAGGTGAGGAAGCCTTTATGAGTGTGAAACAGCGTATACGGGAAGCAAACGAAGTCACAAGCCGAGCGTCACAAACGTTGCAACCACTTTGGAAGGCGTATACTATTCACCGTGATGTAAGGAGGGCAAGTTTCGGGATTCCTCTTATCTTTGCAAGTCAAGACTACTGAGTCCAGCGTCCACTACGTAGTGGACGCAGTGCCATTGGCTTGCGAAGATGGGTTTATCTTTGATTTTCTATAAACTAATGGGGTCACGGGTTGGTTGAGGTGAAGTATCGTGTATCTTACGTCACTATAGGGCGTCCAACACTTATTGGCCAGATCTGCTGTCTTGCAGCAGGTGAGGGTAGAGAGGGAATATTTATTTTTTTCTGTTTTTTTTTTTTTTTCACTTTCATATATATTCAAACTTTCCCATTGTCCGTCTCTTTTATCTCCTCTACTATCCCTTGTTTCTTTTTTCTCCCTTTTTCTGGGAGGCGACACAAAATGACCCCCAAACACCACCAATCAATCTGTAAAGTGAACCACCCCTCCGTAAAAGAATATGTTCCCCATGAGCATATTATTTCCTTTAATAGCAGACTCCTATTCAAAAGGAAGCCAAATTTGATGAGTGCACACATTATGCGTGTTCAAGAAAAAAAACGCCCTAAATTGTCCCCTTTTTTATCTGGAGCTCCTTCAGTCTCGGACTAAAAACGAAATCGAAACAACCATAGTAACGAGCCATCAAGCTTTGAGCCATTGAAGATTACTGTATAAAATCAGAGAAGACTCAGGCCAGTCTGATCATCTGCGCAATTCTTATTAGAACCTTCCTTCCCGTCGATCGCATTTGCTAAGAACTGAACGCTTACTCATGCGGTCCGTTAAAGCCACGAGCTGGCCGGAGTCATAAATGCCAAGGCTTGCGCCCTCACTGTGCCCCGGCTTAGAGACACGCATCAATATCAAGCAGCAACTGCTGCCGCATGACATTCTAGCCGACGCACGACAAAGTCTACAAGAATACCGGTCCGACCAGCAAAGATTCATACCAGCCTGGGCGTGCGTACGCCCAGGCTGGTATGATTCTTTGCTGGTCGCACGAGCCCTTTGTAGTGCCTGGGTTACCTGAAGACCGCTTTGCTGGCTTGATATATAGGCTGGTCTGAGTCTTCGCCGGCCTTCTTGTGGATTATGTCATGCTTTTGCTCATTTAGAAGCTTCTCTGTAAGTCTAACATAATAGGCCAGTATTGACTTTCAGGAGGCTGTTGATAATGCTGTCTCTGACCTTGTCTCCACTCGGTCATCTAGAACCCTTGTATCGCAATGAGAACGCGTCCATGTGAAACCAAGCGCTGTCCTGAAATGATTTAACATCAGAGAGAGAGAGAGAGAGAGAGAGAGAGAGAGAGAGATGAGTTTTTGTTTTGGTTTTTACGGGCCTTTTAAGATTATTTCCTTAATTTTGAGCCGATCGTTAATAAGAGGTGGGTGGAAACCAGAGTACATTGGAAAAAAACACATGAACTTCCGTTGCAAAGTTGGCGTCTCAAATGTGACCCGAGCTAGGCTCGAACCACAGCAGTGAAAGACCTATTGGTTAAGAGTCAGCGCTCTATCCATTAGGCCATGGAGGCTCGTGTGTGAGAGAGAGTTACTATTACTCTGGGACATCTTTCCTACTTTTAAATTAGTCTTGTTCGTGTCAATCCATCCATGCAATAAAATGTCGTTTTATTTGCTCTTTAAATGTAATGCCTCTTTAGAAAAAATCTTTCCCTATTTCTCGCCACTCTGCTCAGGCGCTCAAGAAATATATCTAATCTATGCTTTGAACAAAAGAAAAACAAAAATAAATCAAAGCACTGAGAGTACTGGGGGTCGATTGTCTCTGAGTGTAGATTGGGAAAATAGTCCTGAACTGAGAATCGTTTAACGCTTAAATTCCGGTATTTTAAGCAACCACAGTAGCCCTGATCAGACAGTTATGTGACATCTGATTAGGTAGACACTGTTTGTCAATGCCCAAGTGCACAAGCACAGTTCAGAATTTACTTTTTACGCAGCACTCTGACGTCTTAATGAGGCGACTATCGACGCTATAAACTAGATTTTGTTCAGGGTCGGTGGAAGCCAGATGGTCAGTGATAGTCACGCGGACAATAGCAAGCTTTATAACGTAGGCTGCGGGTACTTGTTAAAACGCTTCGTTTAATATGAGAAGAGCATTTAGTACAATTTTTGTCTGAAAAAAATATATAGAGGATCTTATATGAGTGTTCATGTATAATTGAATTTATTAAACGAGTTGAGGAAATGGGATAAAATGCGAGGCTTTGTCGAGCATTTTATCCCTTTTCCTCAACAAGTTTAATAAATTAAATAATACATGAGCACGAATGCAAGATTCTATTTATCATATGACATTAAAAACGTATTTATAGCCCCGCTTTGAAAAAGTGGGGCTATATTGGATTTGCCATGTCCTTCTGTCATTCCGTGATTCCGTTAATTTGTGTTGGCTCCATAACTTTGTATCTGCTTAACATATTTTCATGAAACTTCACACAAATGTTAAACACCATAAGACAATGTGCAGAGCGAAGGAATTATAACTGTGGATTGCCTACTTTTGGAGTTATTGCCCTTTGAACATTTTCCGTAATTCCGTAATTCCGTAATTCCGTAATTCCGTGATTCCGTTAATTTGTGTTGGCTCCATAACTTTGTATCTGCTTAACATATTTTCATGAAACTTCACACAAATGTTAAACACCATAAGACAATGTGCAGAGCGAAGGAATTATAACTGTGGATTGCCTACTTTTGGAGTTATTGCCCTTTGATCATTGAAAAATGGCAATTTTAATTGTGTCCGCTTCATAACTCGAAAACCGTTTGAGATATTTTTAGGAAACTTCACACAAATGTTAAGCACTATGAGACGATGTGCAGAGTGCAGGAACCATAACTCTGCATTGCTTATTTTTGGAGTAATTGCCCTTTGAACATTGAAAAATGGCAATTTTATAATAATAATAATAATAATAATAATGACTTTATTTATAGAGAAGGCCCAGTTGGACATACGTCCAATCTTCCCTGGGGTCCTCTTTTGAAACATATACAAACATACAATATTTACAACATTAACAAAGATGATGACATAAATTAAGCATAGCTAGAACATGTTCTGGAAAAAAGTTAGAAGCACTGACTTCATTCATAATGGTAATTTAACTTAAGGAGAAAAACAATGAAGGTACCTTGCTTTAAACTGATCGACAGAGGTACTTTGTTTTATATTATCAGGGATGGCATTCCATATCCTGGAACCAGAGTATGAAAGTGAGTTACGAAAGAGCTCGATATTCGGTTTTGGTATGTACAATAAGCCATCTGTAGTGGATCTTAGTGATCTTTGGTGAATATCAGTTGTGAATGTAAAGTAGTCGTTCAGATATGATGGAGCATAGTTATTGACTACCTTGTACATCATGACAGCTTTTTGATAGTACACTCTGTCTGGAAATCTCATCCACTTCAATTCAGTGAACATAGCCTCTGACGGTGTATCCATATTCCTATCAAGAATAATTCTGGCTGCCCTTTTCTGCAGTTTTATCATGCAGTCTGTTAGGTTGTTGTTAATATTCCCCCAGACAGTGCAACAGTAATCAATATGAGGTAGAACATATGCATTAAAGAACAGCTTTCTTGTTGGTATAGGTAGGCAGTATTTGATTCTATTGAGCAGGTATAGAAGGGAATTGCACTTTTTAATTGTGTTTTCAACTTGCGTTTCCCATGACAGTCTGTTATCAATATGGACACCCAGAAGTTTTTCATTATTTGTTACTTGGATAACTTCATCAGAAAGAAGAAGATCTGGACAGTTTTGTTGTATCTTGGTTCCTGTATTTCTAGTTGCAACAAACATTGCCTTAGTTTTGGGGACATTGATGACCATTTTATTTCTAACACACCAGTTCTGGAAGTTTTCTAGGTCAGTATTCAAACAAGTTGTTAGATGCAGAATCGAAGGATCGGAGGAAGAAAGGGTAGCATCATCAGCAAACAGATCTAGGATACATGTATTGATTGAGAGTGGCAAATCATTGATATAAATTAGGAAGAGCAAGGGCCCAAGAACAGATCCTTGTGGTACCCCAGCTGTTATCTGTTTGGGGCCTGATAGTTTACCAGAAATCTTTACTTGTTGGAATCTGTTTGCCAAGTAGGACTGAAACCATAACTGTGTGCTACAGCTAAATTTGTATTCTGCCAGTTTTTCAAGCAGTAGGTCATGATTTACTAAGTCAAAGGCTTTAGTTAGGTCTAGAAATACAGTTCCTACAGTCTCACTGTTATTTAGGGCTTTTAACCAATTATCAACAATTTTGGTCAGTGCAGTCTGACAGGAGTGACGTCTTCTAAAACCTGATTGATATTCATATAGAATACTATTTGATTCAAGGAAGGTGACCATACAGTTACTGACATGGCGTTCAAAAATAGAATTAATAACAGGGAGGACAGAGATAGGTCGATAGTTATTTATAGATGTTGTGCTTCCCTTTTTGAATATTGGAGTCACCTTAGCCTTTTTAAGAGCATCCGGGTAGGAACTGTATTTTATGCTCAAATTAAGAATGGTAGTTAATGGTTTTGATATCATTGGAGCAGCAAGTTTTAAGTACTTTGCACCTATGTCATCTATGCCAGTTGCCTTATTGGCTTTAAGATTTTGAAGTTCTTTCAGGATAAAGGATTCTGTCACAAGGGAAAGACAAAATTCTGGAGTATTTTGCAGCTTTGGCTTAACATAGTTTTTGATATTTTTTAAATCAGGATTCACATCTGAGGTACTATTTGCTGTACTTAAGGACTTATGTACTGAGGTAAAAAAGTTGTTGAAAGTGTTAGCAGCAATTTCTGGGTCCAGGATAGGATTGCCATCATCATCACTGATAAAGTTTGTGCATTGTTTGGCTGACTTGCCAGTAAGGTCATGTAGAGTTTGCCAGAGATGCTTTGGATTGCTACTATTGTTAATGGAGTCCAAGTACAATCTTGATTTAGAATTTCGTATTAAACTTTTAACTTTATTTCTCCAAAATGAATACTGGTTATTGTTTTTTGATTTATGAAACTGGTCTCTAATTTTGATTGCATTTAAGATATCTGTATTAATCCAGTTTGGTTGCCTTTGTCTTTTCACTCGTCTTTTTTTCACAGGGGCATGATTGGATAAGACTGAGACAAATATTTCAGAAAAGTAATCCAAGGCATCACTGGCATCATTTTAACAGTGTCCGCTTCATAACTCGAAAACCGTTTGAGATAATTTCATGAAACTTCACACAAATGTTAAGCACTATGAGACAATGTGCAGAGCGCAAGAACCATAACTCTGGTTTTCGTATTTTCTGTGTGTCTGTCTGTGTGTCTGTCTGTGTCTGTTAACAATTTTCGTGTCCGCTCCATAACTTTAAAACCCATTCACATATTTTCATGAAACTTCACACAAACATTAAACACCATGAGATGGTGTGCAGAGTGCAGGAACCATAACTCTGGATTGCCTAATTTTTGAGTTATTTCCCTTTGAATATTGAAAAATATCAATTTTAGCCGTCTTTGCTCGATAACTCAAAAACCGTTTGAGATAATTTTATGAAACTTCACACAAATGTAAAGCACCATATTACGTGTGCAGAGCGCAGGAACCCAAACTCTGGATTGTCTACTTTTTCAGTTATAGGCTTTTGAATATTAAAAAATGGCAATTTTAACTATGTCCGCTCCATAACCGTTTCTGATATTTTCATGAAACTTCAAATAAATGAAAAGCACCTTGAGATGATGTGCAGAGTGCAGGAACCATAACTCTGGTTTGCCTACTTTAGGAGTTATTGCCCTTTGAACATTTAAAAAGGCAATTTTGACTGTGTCGGCTCCATAACTCACAAACCATTTGAGATATTTTCATGACACTTCACACAAGTGTAAAGCACCATGAGACAATGTGCAGAGCGCAGGAACCCTGACTCTGATTTGCCTACTTTAGGAGTTATTACCCTTTGAACATTGAAAAATGGAAGATGAAATTTAGTATAAACATGGACATTCTGGTAATGTATCATGCTCATTGAAATGAGGGACAAGGGCTCACAAATCTTAGAGTTTTTCCAGATAATGTAAAATTTTCAACAGTTATTTCTTGTTCATAACTGTTTTCTCTGCAGCTTAAATAACTTTCTTCTCTGACAGCGCTGAAGCGGGGCTATAGTCAGATCCTCTGACAGCTCTAGTTTATTCACGATTGTTTACAAATGTCAATATTCCGCCATCAGTAAACGCGACGTCGTTAAGGACGACGTTCATGTAACGTAACGGGACGTATCTAGCTAATTTGCATATTTAATCCACTAGTGGATTATCGAAAATATTACATGACGTTATTTCACTCTCAGACGCGACGTCATATGATAAAGTAGCATTTTCCGTCAAAGTTTATCAAATTATTTACTTGTCACTTGATAATGTGTTTAATTATTTCCTGTCTGTATACACCGTACAACCGGCTGCGTCGAAGACAGATTACTGTCTCTAAGACAGATCGCGGAAAACGTTTCATAGAAAGGGTAGGTGAAGTTTTTTTTGTTTGTATAAATCGAGAAGGCAATCTGTTGACTTTTGCTGCTATTGGAGAAGAAACTAAATGCCTGGAAATACCGCAGCAACATTCTGACTATATTTCAAAGCCAGATAAGGCTTTTCCAGTTCGTTGAAAAACATTTTCATCGAACATTTTATGAATTTTTGTTTTCGACAACAAGTGTACGTCTACGGAACAAAATATGTTACATTCACTTACTCATGCTAAAACTACGATTATTCAGCAGCATTTCTGCCAAATTGGACCGTAAAACTCGGTTAAATAAACAAACTACGCCCCCCTAAAGAGATTAGGTGTCCAAAAAATTGCTGTCTCTAACTACAGATTGCTTTTATACGACTGTCCACAAACACAGATCAGAGATTTCGAAGGCTTACATTGATGAAAGATCAGAATTTCGGTTACATCTTAAAGACGAATTCTGGATGACTTAACACCGGCAACTTCGGAGGAAACTATTTCATGCTTGCTCCAGGGCATTACTTGTAATAATGCTGCAATTGGGTATTATAGAGACAAATTATGCAATCAGCCTCCGTGGTGTAGTGGTTATGCTACTTGCCTTGTAAATCAGGATTCGCGGGATCGATCCCGGGCTTCTCCTGATATTCGGATGTGTCTTTTAACCGAGGTCCCGTCTCCTTAGGTGACCTTAGCAGATAGTGAGACGTACAACGCTCTCTCTCTTTCTCTCTCACTCTCTTGTGCAATCAGTAAACATCTGAGGCGTTATTTGTTTAATTTTCTTCTGCCTGTACTTTTTCTTTCCTAGATGTCACACGACTCAGCGATTTCTGTAGTGTAATTAGTCAGGAATTCGATATTGGAAGTAAACAGCTCACGTTCGTGCGAATATCTGGTCGTGCCATTTTTTAAACATCAAACGCCATGTATTTTTGTTGCACGAACAAGGTTGTACAATGCAATAATGGACATTAAATAGGTCGTTATGAAAACGGTGCAAAGGCGACCATGTACAACAACATGGTACGTGCGTCTGTATTAACCACTTCAGTATCAGAAACCCGTACAGAGGTACCTTTGCAAACAGTGCAGGCCCAGATCAGACACTTCAGAATGCAAACGGTGCAGAGGCGATCATGTACAAGATGGTACGTGCGTCTGTATTAACCAATTCAGTGCCAGAAACCCCTAAAGAGGTAGGTACCTTTGCAAATAGTGCAGGCCCAGATCAGACACTTCAGAATGCGATAATGCGGCGTCTGATCAGGGCCTACGTTGTTTGCAAAAAGCTGAACCATTTTCTGAATAAATTCTGAAGAAAACACAACCTGACACCCCTAAATATCGAAATGGACTCCTGCCATATATAAGGTGGAAGATTCCATTTGGTACAAAAAGGGTTAACTTTAATTCACTCGGCGCCGCTTGTGGGTTATATTCCCGTACAAAACAAGAGCCATAATCTGAGTAACACTGAGGCTGTGGTTCTCATCACGTTAAGTCCGTGTAATGAACACCCCTCTACAACTTGCTTATATACAGAAAACATTTGTTTACAGGGGGACACATTATTTTTCTTATTTTCTTATTTCTGTTTAAACACATAGGTTTTGGTTTCTCATCATACCTTCTCAATGCAACAGTCCTCACGAGCACCCTCAACATATGTTTGAAGTATAGAAAAGAAAAATATCACAATTTTTCGCCAGAATATACCGTTTCGGAGGTATGAAAGAAATGCACTATATCACACGGCTGTGTTATCGTAATGTGATCTGTTTGTGTAGCTTTGCAGTTTAGTTTAGCACTTGTTATGTGCAGTGCTCCATTTTAGTGTGGCTGAATCAAATAATACAGGCTGTCAAGTGTTCCTATTTTTCCTATTTTTTCCTATATTTTCAGGTTTCCTATTTTATTCCTTTATTTTAACCCCATTTCCTATATTTTTTACCAAATTCCTATATTTTTTTAAAATGCTGCATGATTAAGTTTTTCTTGGAAACAGAAAAGTGCACTTTTAGATGTAAGAAAGTTCTTCAATACTGGAACCTGTTTTCTTATTTTCCATTTGATAATGAACATCTGAAAGATTTGGGCTGTTTACATCCTGAACATAGACATAAGCTAAGTAGCAGTTCAGCAAAAGAAAGGGTAGCATGAAGGTTACCTTTTGCAGAAAATGTGGCATTGCTTACTGATGAGTGGAAGGTATACCAAGGGGAGGAAACTGATGAGAAACTTCGGAAAATAGATAAAGATGATGAAGTTGAGTTGAGAATGATTGATCATTACTAGAGGGACATTCTGAAATTGAAAACTGGTTGTGGCAAAGATAAGTAACATAGGCTTGGAAAAGTAGTATTAGGTGCACTGATATTGCCACATAGCAATGCTGCTATAAGATAATAAGAAAATGTTGGGAAAGATAGGGTAAAGCTGTCATCAGAATCAGTTATAGGGGACAGACTTTCCAAACAGGCTGTGAAAATCCATGATCCTAAATATATTCAGCCGGAATGTGTACCGCTTACCAAGGACCTAATAAGTTATGTCAAAGGATTCATAGAGTTTTCAATGAGAGGATAGACAAGGAAAAGCAAAACAGAGAAAAAGAGGAGAAGAATAGAGAGCAAAAGAAAGAAGAGCGTGCACAGGTTGAAAAACAAAACAAAAAAAAAAAAAAAAAACAAGAACCAACAAAAGAAAAAGTCTTTGAATGAAACAATGAAAAAGTTGAATGTTAAAGAAAAGAACTCTAAAGAATTTCATGCTGCTGAAAAACTGCTTGAAGAAGGAAATGAAGAACTGGATGGAGCATTTACATGATAAAAAAGAGAAATTTTTCTAGTGCATCAGTGAGTCAGTCATTGATTGACACTGCTCAGAAAAAGATTAAAGAATCAACAGAGCGTCTAGACAGAGAAAGAGAAGAACAGAAATCAGGGGAAAGTAGGAAAAGGAAGAACATGGAGAAAATTGCTCATGGGGATTCAAATAAATAAGTTCCTTTGGAAGCAAGGAATACACCAAATAAAGCTAAGAAATAAGGTAAACTTAGCCAAAAAAAAAAATTCTGGAGATAGTGACTTGTATGCCAGATTATTATTTTTTCTCAGTTTTGATAGTGTAAAATAAGGTCACATATCATTTTTAAAGCAAAAGCTTAAGAGAATTCATAGTACAAGAAGTACAATGTCTAAGCTTGATAAATCATATTTTCAACTTCAGAATATGATTAAGAGAATTCATAGTTCAAGTAGAACAATGGCTAAACTAGGCAAACTTATTTGTCAGTTTCTAAAAGTTCCATTACTTTCCATGTTGATACTTTGCTATGACCATCCTAAGATACCCATGGTAAATGCACAAAGACAGCTATGTATAGCTTGATGTTTTCTTTAAAACTTCATTGTTTTTTTCAGGATGTTACATGAGCTACTCATTAAACAGAGTAACCTAGTCTGTAATTCATGTATCTTGTATTTATTGCATCACACCCTATCTGTAATTGGTCTAACACATATGATGTCATGTTGACTGAAAGCAATAAAGATGATTATGAATTTATTTTTATTGCCACAAATATAAAACCTTTGATGACATTTAAGATGGTGATTGAGAGCTGGCTGAAAGGGGAGGTGGAGGTCAGGGCAATATCAAAACTATTAAAATTTCAGAGTGGCTAACAGAAGTTTGAATCCTTTTACCACAACTTTTTTTTTTTTTTTTTTTTTTTTTCTTCATTAAACCGTCTGTTTAAATTTAGCATACCTGCATTTTTAGTATTTTCTTTATGATAATAAGGCCTTTTTTCTTGCTAAACCTTGATAATTATCCTGTAAATTTCCTATTTTTTTCCTATATTTTTCCCATAAATTTCCTATTTTTTTTAAGCCCAGAATATATATTTTGCACCAAAATACACTTGACAGCCTGAATAATATTGAAAACTAGCGTACTACTTTCCTCTATATTTGGCATTATGACTTGTTTTACGCTTCACTAAATTGAAATAGCTGGTCCGTGTTTGAATGAAAAAAAAACTGCTTTAGTATGATTAAACATGATGATAGTAATAGGTTTTTATTTGTTTGATTTGAGGTTTAACGTCCCCGTCAACACTGTATAGGTCATTTTGGAGACGTTGCTTCCAGTCTTGTAGGACTTTTATCCGACCTTGAGATGAAATGACATCTCGAGTCCTGTTGCTCAATGAAACCAATTGGGTTTATGAGCATGAACTTGCACCGCTTTGCCTGGGCAGGCTTAGATCCTCTAAGCGGTTTACCAGTACTCGTGTGTGGTCGGTTTCACCTCTGCGCGGAAGCATTATGCAGCCCACATATTTCTTTAAGCCCCGATGGGCAGGGGCACTTGCGCGTGCGTGCGTGCGTGCGTGTGTGTGTGTTCCACCAACAATTAAAGTCATACGGTTTAAAGACTCAGCCGAAAGTGTGGACATAACGAAAACACGCCTATGAAAATACAATATAACCCACAAGCGGCGCCGAGTGAATAAAAGTTAACCCTTTTTGTTCCAAATGGAATCTTCCACCTTATATATGGCAGGAGTCCATTTCGATATTTAGGGGTGTCAGGCTGTGTTTTCTTCACAATTTATTCAGAAAATGGTTCAGCTTTTTACAAACAGTGTATGTCCTGATCAGACGCCGCATTACCGCATTCTGAAGTGTCTGATCTGGGCCTGCTATTCTGTTCTGTTGTAAATCCCGCCAGTCGATGGCGCACCGGTGACCCCTCGTTGAAGAATCGCCGTAACAATCGTCGTTAGTTAATCCAATGAAGCGAATCGTTGACAAAATATTCACAGGTTAACACAAATCAGGCCAGGACTGGAATATTTACAAGCTTGGGCGTTGAGAGGGGACGGCCATATATACAGGAAAACGAGTTTTTTAAGTTTTTGATAAAAATGTTTGATGAAGTTGCAGCCGATTCATGTGCAACTTTTTTACAAAATCGTCTACCCAGGGCTTCCAGACGGAATAAGAGGTTACTCTCCCTTTTCTCTGACGTCTGCTCTAGTAGGTTTGTACTGTCCAATAACAGTGCCACTAGCTGATCTCTGGAACGTGATCTCCACCAACTCTACCCAAAACGAGCAGTTAGAAGATCCCGAATCTCCCCCAAAACCGATACTCTAACTTCGTGCAGCACCGGACACCTCAGCAGCATATGCTGAAGATCTTCTGTAGCTAACCGACATAGAGGACAAGTTTGTTCAACACTGTATTGATTAAATCTAGCCTTCGTTGATTGAAGTATGTAGACACCAGTAAGCATCCTAACCTTAGTAATGCATCTCTTGACATCGCTAGCATTGTTGGATACGGAGTCACACACCATATGAGTCTTTCCGACTGACATCAAGGCAATATTACAATGATTTAGTGTTGATTTCTCATGAGCATCATCTCTCAGTTTCACAGCCCAATATGTATTCACACTGCGCCTACACAAATTTCTCCAGCGTAGTTTCGAGTATTCAGAGATAACGGGGATAGTTGGTAGATTATACTGATCCAGGACTTGTTCAGCAGTGACAAAGAAACTCCCTGAAGCGCCCATTGCTAACTGACGGTACATTAGGGCCTTCATTTTCGTGTTTTTAGCATGAATGATTGAATACAACAAACTTAATTGTCTTTTGTGAATCTCCGCATGTAACGGTAAAGCTCCCAGTAGTAAATGAACCACAGAAGACGCCGTTCTGACTGGCAAAGACTGAATATTTCTCAAAGTGGCTACATGAAATCTTTGTAATTGGTTAATATGGACTTGACGTAAGTTCAAAGTTTCTAGGCTGTACAACAGTCTCGGTAAAACATATGCCTGGTAAATTCTGTAAGATACTTTAGGATTCAAACCGTTACTTCCATGAACACCTGTCTTAATAAGCGAGTTCTTCTCGCCAAACTTACACGATCAGCGATATTAATGTTAACCTCAGACTTCTCAGTTCTAGACAGTCCAAGATGAGTTGTTTTTGAGTCCACTTTAACACTTGTAGAACCCAGTGTCCATTCAGAAACAGTTTCTTGTTTAAGCCTATCCTTTGTTACATTTTTACGAACAATAACAGTTTTTTGAGGATGTATATGATAGCGTTTCTCTTGAGACTTAATATATGAAAGGTTGAACATTAGCTGTAGCTCAGCATCGTCCTCCGATATGAACAGGAGATCGTCAGCGACAGTCGGGCAGCCAATATAAATCGGACCAATGTACTTTCCAAGCCCGGTCTCTTCCAACTCAGTCAGCTGATCGTTGCAGTAGGTTTTGTAAAAATGGGTGGAGAGGATTCCTCCTTGACGCACCCCCTGTAGAACGTTGATAGACGGGCTCACCTCACCTTCCCACTTCACCTTTGCTGTCAAACCCTTATACATGGACCGAATCACTTGCCACAAATGACTGTTAATCCCTTGTTGATAGAGTTTCACCATCAGCACCGGATGACTCACTACGTCAAAGGCTTTTTGGGTATCTAATGTGGCAATGTACAATGGTCGGTTGGAAAGAGTTGAGTCCAGAACAGCCTCAGAAAGAAGTAAAGAAGCCATGGTCGTCGAGAGTCCTTTGGTAAATCCATACTGGAGCTCTGATTGATCTTCATTCAGATTGTGGAGACGGTTTAGAATGACAGTTTCAAACAGCTTACCGAGTACTGAGGATACGGTAATGCCCCTATAATTCTCCATACACCTTGGGTCCTTAGCTTTTTTGTGGATAGGGTAGATCAGTCCCGATTCAAAAGAGTCAGGTACGTTTTTAGTCACTAAAATGTCATTTAAAACACTAGCAATATATGGCAGTAGCACGTTTCCCGAGTATTTCAAATGTTCTGCTGTAATTTCCATTTCATCAGCGGCTTTACCACTATTTAAGGACTTAATTGCCGTAAGCACTTCTTGTTCAGCGATTGGTATCAGCTCGTCAGGAAATTGTTCATGAATTTTTTCAATTTTAGTTTCTTGGAACATAGCTGTTTCTAGGTAGTCTTGATTAAAATCAGGATGATCTTTCGGGGCTGCCAAATCCTCAAAGTATCCAGCGAATGCCCTACATTGACCATAATTGTCTGTGATTTCAGATCCATTCACAACCAGACCCGACGGTAAGGTTCGACCAGAAGATTGGTTCCTACGAATCAGTTTGTAAAACAACTTATTACTCGGATTTTCCATCAACCCAGAGTAGAAAGAGTCCCTGACACAAGCAAACTCTCGACGTATTTGTTTTCTTACATCATATTTGGCAACCTTACGTTGGATGGAGATAGGATGTTCCGGCCCAGGAGACCCTGCCCGTTTCCACAGAAAGAATAACTGTTTACTATTTGATTCTAGCCTTTTCACTGCTGGAGATAACTTAAATCTTGGACCTTTTACTTTGACTAGTCTATTTGGAACCACTTTATGGCTAGCTGACTTAAGTACTTCAACAAGTAATGACAAATTACAAGTTTCTTTTGAAGATTCTTTTTCTAATAATATATTTAAAATTTTATCCTGGTATTGCTGTTTATCAGTCTTTTCCCAATTAAAAGTACGAGTTGACTTTGCCGATGCCTGTTTCTTAATTACATTCAAGTCACTTTCCCCTACATTTAGATGCGCGTATATAGGAACATGAGATGACATATTAATCGGTGACATACTATCTGCTGTGGCTTCTAAAACAGCTGACTGACAGCTTGATAAAACATAGTCTATCTGTGAAGTGGCACCTGAATGTCCAAAGAAAGTAGGTTTCCCACAGTTTTCAGGATATCTATACAACTGAAGCTCTTCTACCAAAGTAGAAGTAAAACAAAGATCAGGAATTGATAGAATTAACTTACTCCATCCATAAAAGACACCAAAGGGAAAGAAATACAAACATTAAGCGACCAGACCATAATGGAAACCTAAACAAAGGAAGGCCATATGGACAGTTACTTTCCCACAAAATGGCCATATGGCCATCCAAAATTAAAAGACACAAGTGATACACACAGCAAGTAACAAACAACAACATAAATAAATCGCCACAGAAGAGCCGCCTTGGAACGGTCAGTGGAAGATTTCCACTGAGTCTTTAAGCATAACGTCGTGCGGGTTTGACCTTATTGGCAACAATGTTCCATTAAAATCTCCACACACTATGACTTTATGTGTACCAGAATATTTCACAACAATGCTATGTAAAATGTCTAAACACTCTGAATAGGAGTCCTTGGATGTGGGGAGCTTTAGCGTTGGAAGATAAACATTAACTATGCAGAAACATGAATCTCTTGTGTTCAACTCCACTGCCTGAATTCTTTCATTACCGTCCTCCAGCTTTCTTATACAATTAGTCCATGCTTTGGGCCACAAACTGGCGATTCCACCGTTTCCCCGCATAATTTGAAAGTTCGAAATACAGTCGAACTTCGATGGGTCGAACTCGGTAGGCTCGAACACCACGGTTGGGTCGAACTGACTTTTCAGTCCCGGCAAAATCCCTATTCATTTTAACTAAACATGCCACCCTTGGCTCGAACCACGATGGCTCGAACCCTCGAACTCTAAGCCTGGTCCCTAGAGTGCATTTTCTATGTAAAATCCCACCGATGGCTCGCACTAATAACCTTTTTAAAAATTCCAATTTTATCGATCAAGTAGGCAGGCGCGTGATCAGTATCATAATACGGACCAAAAATACGGCTCATCATTTACTCTTAAATTATGACCGATAAATTTACCGGAAGTCACCCAAATCGCCGCAGCTATGATAAAAAATCATGGTTCATAAAGATGGATCTTGCCGAGTTGGACTCCAATGGCTCGAACTACCGATTGCTCGAACTTTTTTCGGCGGTCCCGGCGAGTTCGAGCCATCGAAGTTCGACTGTATTATCGTTAATGTCACTACATCTTACAAAAGTTTCATAGTTAGGCACTAAGTTTTCAATGACAGAATCTTCAAATGTCCATAACCAGGTCTCCTGAAGACATATAATAGAGTTTTGTCGCGCAAGGTTAATTAAAAATGACGCATTGCCTTTAGCCCCCTCCACGTTAAAAGAAACAACATTTAGTGTCTTTCCGTTAGGAACAGGACTGCTTCGTCCTGCACTCGCTCTGGCGGTTTCCGATGAAGGCTTGGAATTGACAAAAAAGACCCAGTCCCTTCTGAGTTCCCGTATACTTCTTTCGCATTGCTCAGACCCGCAGACTCACCCTCTGAGCTCGGCAATTTTGGACTTTCATCACTCGTAGATTCCGCAGCAGCATGTGATATGCCCTGCCCCAAGGACGTATAAGAACCTTCCATCGCAAGCACCGAGGTCTGCCCCCTAGGTCCACTGTTCGCAAGCATAGGAGAGTGTGGTGGTACATATATATGAGTTTCACTGTTCGCAACCACGGGAGATTGCGCAGGTGGTATATGAGGTCTATTGTTCAGAGTCACAGAGGTCAGTTTTGGAGGTAAATGAAGCTCATTGTTCACAGACACTGTGGCCTGGAGGAATACGAGGACCAGTGATCAGAGACATGATAGCCTGGGCTGGAGGTAAATGAGGTCCACTATTCACAGAGATGGTGGCCGGTGCTGGATGCATACGAGGTCCACTGTTCACAGACCCTGTAGCCAGTACTGGAGGTATACGAGGTCCACTGTTCACAGACATGATAGCCGGTGCTGGAGGCATACGAGGTCCACTGTTCACAGACATGGTAGCCTGTGCTGGAGGCATATGAGGTCCACTGTTCACAGACATGGTAGCCTGTGCTGGAGGTAAACGAGGTCCACTGCCCACATTCATGTGAGCCTGCGGATGATGTATATGAGGTCCACTGTTCACAGTTGGAGGTGTATAAGGTCCATTGTTCCCAAACCCGAAAGACTGTGCTAGAGGTATACGAGGTCCACTGTTCACAGGATTCGACGTTGGATGCATGTGAGGTCCACTGTTCACTGGATTCAGCGTTGGATATACATGAGGTCCACTAGGAAGGCCAGGTGGTGGAATACTACTATTGAACAAGTAGGGAGTACCATACATAGTCTGTGGAGCCTGCCAACATTTGTTCATAGAGTTGAAATGAGGTGATGCAAGAGGATTCCCCACGTGATTAAATGGGAAGCCTGAACCTGCAAGACAATTTGTTTGTCTCATTTGTTCCATTTGAATAGTATGAAGCATATTTGCCTGTTGCTGAAGTTGCATATATGTTTGTGTATTACTCATTGTCATTAGATACAAGTTCTGAAACATGTTGGTCTCCAGTTGTTTGAGTCTATGGTCCATGTTTTGAACATGACAGGGCATTGAATTTGAAGAGTTAACATTATCACAACTATTTAGCAATGGCCTGTGGTTATCTTCTGACTGATTGTCATTTTCCTTCCAAGAATCAGAGTTATTGCTATTGGTAATATTAACTGAGCCACCGTTGAATAGCTGATCTTTACGCTTCAGTACCGAAACTGTACTTTGTAGCTCTTGGAGTTTGGATTCAAGTCTCTGAATATATTGAGCTTGGGCTAAACTATTTTGCTTTTGTTCCAAGTTTTGTGTTTTCTTACTTTTTACGGGGTTAGAGTTTGTTTGTTTGCTCGCACCGTTCGTGTTAGCTGGTTTACCCTTATTTAACACAACTGACTCATCTACTGAAACAGAATTACTGCCTGAAGCATCATTAAGAGATAGCTCTGAGGTCCCCGACTGGTTTATGTGATTTAACCGTGCTGAATCTGTGCCATAATTATTGCGCTCCTGTACAAACGACCTATTAGATTTATCATTTCCGCTTGGCTGACCCTGATCTTCAATACCCTGATTGGATACATTCTGACCCTGGTTTTCAGTACACTGATTGGATAGATTCTGAGTGCTGCCATAAATTTCACCTTCAGAACAGTTTTCACATATAAATGGGACTGCTGAATTGATTTTTGCAACATCATTAATTGTCACACCGACACACCCATAATGGTACCAACAGTCACATATTTCGCATGCAATTGTCTGTGATTCAGCCGGCTCTTCACAATTCGGACAATAATAAGAGGATTTCTCTAAAGATACATTCACAACAGCGTCATCCGCACTAGATACCCCTGCTTCAATAGCAATAGCTTTCTGTTCATTTTTACAGTGAGACGGTTTTGAGGAACTGACATTTCCTAAGGTCTTTTCAAAAAGATTATTGAGTTCATCAAGGTTCTCATAGTGTGGGGCTATTTTCTGTTTCAGTAATGGTATCCCTTCTTTCACAAACAGGTCAACCTTACTTCCGTTAATTAAAATTCTTGAAGTGGTGTGGTAGCAATTAATTGTTATTTTAGCAACTTTACCAGGATTTCTGTCTGCCTTACGATTTGACACCTTAAACCGCGTCTCTACATTAAAACCCTTATCATCGGCAACTTTTTCCTCTTCGTACGCCAGACTTGGATCATTTAAAATCAAATCTAAGAAGTCATATGTTATTTGTTTCACTAATTCGTATGCGGAGGTACTGAATTCAAGCACTAGATTTTTACTAGGTTTCATTTCTATCTTAATATGGTCTCGCGCACAGCCAGCAAGCTTCTTATTGAGCACTTTATTTTTATTAAGCGAATAGTCTTTCTGTTCAAAACGCTTAACCGGTTCTATACGAGATCCATTCACATGCGGTCGCCGTGACAAATCTCCAGTATCGGTAGAATCTCCAGCCAACGTTGGTAAGGATGGCCGTCTTCTAACAGCCACAGCACCCGACGGATCCTCTGTTGTCTCTGAGATTGCCAACTGGGCCCCAGACAGCTCTGTGTCACCACCTGACGATTGTCCCGACGACAGTTGTTGAGACAGTAGCACTGCCCCTTCCTCTGTACCCGGACTGCAGATTTCGGCCAAGGACACCAGTTGTGAGGCCGATTGTCTCCGAGTCAGCATCTTGAAGAACCTTCGTAGCCCCTTGTGATGTAGACAAAGTTGAAACACCAAAGATTTTCTTTAAAATAGTCTTGGAGTATAAAACAACGTACACTGGATTTAAAAATCTTCTTAAGAACAGTCTATTACCTTAAACTTTTAAAAAGAAACAAAATAAAAGCTGGGAAGATTTATAAATTTTAAGATTCAAGATGGCCGCCCTCCCTCTTCGCCAAAGACAAATGACGCAATAAGTAATTGCATGGCCAGTCCGAACAGAGTAATAAAAGTATTTGACATAAAGTTCATAAGACACAGTTCTTAATATAAACACAATAAGATGGTTCTGGATAGCATAAAACACGATAAAATTAAAGTTTTTCTCTCAGTCGTCTCTCAAACGTCTTCATTCATTCCTTCCCAGCTAATAGCCTGCACTATTTGCAAAGGTGCCTCTTTAGGGGTTTCTGGTACTGAATTGGTTAATACAGCCGCACGTACCATGTTGTTGTAA
This sequence comes from Lucinisca nassula, assembly GCA_963580285.1. Classification (NCBI taxonomy): domain Eukaryota; kingdom Metazoa; phylum Mollusca; class Bivalvia; order Lucinida; family Lucinidae; genus Lucinisca; species Lucinisca nassula. Next base: position 174,167,112 of record OY757014.1, on the reverse strand, counting down.
ATAGTCGCCTCTACACCGTTTGCATAACGACCTATTTAATGTTCATTATAGCATTGTGCAACCTTGCTCGTGCAATAAAAATACATGGCGTTTTATGTTAAAAAATGGCACAACCAGCTTTTTACTTTCAATATCGAATTCCTAACTAATTACAACACAGAAATCGCTGAGTCGTGGGACGTCTATGAAAGAAAAAGTACAGGCAGAAGAAAATTAAACAAATAACGCCTCAGATGTTTACTGATTGCACAAGAGAGTGAGAGAGAAAGAGAGATAGAGAGCGTTGTACGTCTCACTATCTGCTAAGGTCACCTAAGGAGACGGGACCTCGGTTTAAAGACACATCCGAATGTCTTGAGAAGCCCGAGATCGATCCCGCGAATCCTGATTTACAAGGCAAGGAGCATAACCACTACACCACGGAGGCTTCTACTGATTGTACAATTTGTCTCTATGTTACCCAATTGCAGCATTATTACAAGAGCAAGCATGAAATAGTTTTCACCGAAGTTGCCGGTGTTAAGTCATCCAGAATTCGTCTTTATTTAAGATGTTACCGAAATTCTGATCTGTCATCAATGTTAGCCTTCGAAATCTCTGATCTGTGTTTGTGGACAGTCGTATAAAAAACAATCTGTAGTTAGAGACAGCATTTTTTGGACACCTGGTCTCTTTAGGGGGGCGTAGTTTGTTTATTTAACCGAGTTATACGGTCCAATTTGGCAGAAATGCTGCTGAATAATCGTAGTTTTAGCATGAGTAAGTGAATGTAATATATTTTGTTCCGTAGACATACACTTGACGCCGAAAACAAACATTCATAAAATGTTCGATGAAAACATTTTTAAACGAACTGGAAAAGCCTTATCTGGCTTTGAAATATAGTCAGAAAGTTGCTGCGGTATTCCCAGGCATTTAGTTTCTTCTCCAATAGCAGCAAAAGTCAACAGATTGCCTTCTCGATTTATACAAACAAAAAAACTTCACCTACCCTTTTCCATGAAACTTTTTTCGCGATCTGTCTTAGAGACAGTAATCTGTCTTCGACGCAGCCGGTTGTACGGTGTGTATATTCAACCAGCACAACAGATTCGTCTTTCTGAATTTACAGTATTTCATTGATAATGCTAAACCTCATATGCAACAAAATCTGTGCTGGAAAAGTTATTACATGTATAGCATTTTATCCAGCTGCAAACACTAGATCAATCGATGGCTTCTGATCAGAACCTACAATGTTTATCATAGTTTAAACTCTTTCTCTTCTCCTCGCCCAGTCCCATCACTGCATCCGAACTCCTTAATAACAGCGATCAGAAACAGAGCCCCTACTGCGATGTGTTTAAAAAAGTTCATTCTACCTGTTGATGCAGGCCCGCACACAGGGTGGGGAGGAGTGCAAACGCACCCTTCCCGCCATTTTGGAAAATTCTCAAACTCAGACAGTTTTCCCCCCTCTGCAAAATACCTGAAATTCGAACCCCAACCCCCTCTTTTTCAGAGTCTGCGTACGGCCTGAATCATGTGCCAAACTTGCTGTATATATATGGCGAATAGTGCCGACCCTGATCATAATGAATGTACTGTCTATCCGATGAGGGTCTACCCTGTATGTATAATAACGATGCCACCGTTAAAAGTCTGGGCTGCCCTTTTTGCTCTTAAACAAATTTAAGATCTTAGCAGAAGTGCAAACAGTTGTACTCTATCTAACAGTGTTCCGAAAGTCGCCACCTGATAGCGTGGCCTAGATTAAGATATTGTTATTGTTTTCCTTTCATTACTTGAGCAACCTTGCATTATTATACTGTTTCATTTAACCCTTGAATGTCACTATTTAAGCAAACAGTGTAGTCCCTGTGCAACCGGCTGAGCACACGCCATATTCCGCGGCGTCAGATATAGGTATTCAGTGTTTGCCAAACCGAGCACACGATTCCTGGCCAGACTCTATAAATAGCTCTGACCTGCAAGGAACATTGATAGAAATTGCGAGTTTTTTTCGATTAATAACCGTAATATTGGTTTTTCCAAATCAGTGATAATGGTCATGTGGACAACAGCATGATTTCGGATTTTGCCATTTAGTAAATTAGGGTCGACTGTGTCAAAGACAATCGACCCAAAAACGAAAAGAAAGGAAAAGGAAACCAATGTCATTTGGTATAACAGTCCCACAAGTACAATATTTCTCTGTACAAAGTGAGGTTTACAGGGATATTCGTCCTGTGATGGGCTCCTCCCAGACGCCATGCAGTGAATATCTTAAGTCCAAAACCCATATGCGGTTGTTGTAAGAATCAATGCGCAATGCGATGTCTCAAATTAAACTGTCTTCTGATTTGTTTGTTTGATTTGAGGTTTAACGTCCCCGTCAACACTGTAAAGGTCACTTTGGAGACGTTGCTTCCAATTTTGTGGGACTTTTACCCGACATTGAGATGAAATGACGTCTCAAGCCCTGTCGCCCAATGAAACCAATAGGGTTTATTAGCATGGACGGTCCGCCTCGCACCGCGGTTCCTGGACAGGCTTAGATCCTCTCAGCAGTTTACCAGTACTAGTGTGCAGGCCGGATTCAGCTCTGCATCGAAGCATCATGCAGCCCATATATTTCTTCAAGCCCCTATGGGCGGGGGCTTAAACTGTCTTCTGAATCTCCAAGAACACAGTTAACCTTGGTTGAATGAAAAAGGGCTAGGTCATTTGGCATCCGTATAGCGCACGGCAAAGACTCATGTGCGCAGGCTGACCTGGGCCTCTGCTGTTCGCACACGTTCATGCGCATACCTTTGTTGCGGCTCATTACCACGAGAGGTCACTTGCGTTTGGTCATCCTGACATTTTAAATGTCAAATATGGGCTTTATAATTACAAGTATTTGCTTTTACCAAAAGCTTGAGCTTAGCACATATTAATTTGTGTAGTCATAGGATTGAAAAGTCAAAAGACAAAGCTGTTTCATGTATGCTGTAAATATGGAAACTTATGTAATTGCCAAGCATTCCAAAAGTTGATTCCAGTCTCATATATAAACAAAACTTCCAATCTTTTACTATGACAGCACCCCGCCAATCGGGGCCTGGAGAAATAGATTGGGCTGCACGGTGCTTCCGCGCAGACAAAACAAAAAAAAATACATACAGGTGTGCTGTATCATAGGAGGGAAGTCAACATCATGTTAACCCAGAAAATATGTTTATTGAGGCTGTGATAAACTTACGGAAGCATTCCGGCCAATCCCGGTTGTTGATCATTGTGACAGTTATCAACCAGTCATGCCCCTATTTTTTAATGCTTCGGAGCAAAAGTAAACCTACGCCCAGGGCGTAGACAATGACATGGATGTGTTAATAGAAAATAACATTTCAACTGGTCATGACCTTTTCACAAAATGTCATCCTTAAGATAGTCTAAGCCCGTGGACGTAGACAATGAAATTAATCTGTTGTGGAGAGGCCGAGGTGTTACCGCGACGACGCGGCCGATTTGAGTAGCAACCAAAATCTTTCTCTTGAATTTATACATGATGGGTCATCAAAATTTTATATAGGGCGGCCACCTTGGACGCCAAATTCGCTTTCGGCCCGCACGTATGTGAACAAGTGTATCCCGGTCGAGTTGCTTGATAAACAGCAGTCAATAACAAATATTTTTGTGTATATAAAGTATTGCTTGTTCTTATACGACATCCTCGCCCACATTCACGCTGCCATAAAACCCGTAAACCGCAATAGGAAGAAGGAAAAAAGGTATCATGCACGGGCTACGTTTTCTATGTGCCAATTAAATCTATGTGACTGTGCAATTATAAATAAATAAATAATGAGTGGATGGTGTTCGGTAAGTGACAGAGTGAGTGACTGAAAGAAAAATAAATAAATAAATAAATAAATAAATAAAAGCAGGAAAAGTAAATAAGGATCGCAGGCCATAATCTGAAACATGGAGAGAGAGAGAGAGAGAGAGAGAGAGAGAGAGAGAGAGAGAGAGAGAGAGAGAGAGAGAGAGAGAGAGAGAGAGAGAGAATATGTACTTACGAGACCCCATTCTCAACTTATGTCCATTCACAGTGTTCTGCTGTGGAAGACATCTCTTGTTGGTGCCGTGTCGGAATATTGGATTTCTACAGCAAGTCTAGCGCACAGTAAATCTAGAAACCAATGTTTTCAAACTAGGTTTCAAAGTAAAGCTGTGCTTTAATTCTTTAAGCAGTGCAGAAGATTCTAGAGCAGAGCGAAAATAAGCTGGATATTTCATGTGAGTCATCTGCTAACCAAATGATTCACATGTAATGTCAAGCCTTATTTTCGCTGAAAAAAAAAGAAGTTGAAATTCGCAGATTCTGAATTATATCACACAATTTCACTTCAATTTCGCCAGATATGAAGTAATTATAAGCAGCAACAGAAGCAGCCAATTGCTTTCTTTCTCTTTCTTTCTTTCTTTCTTTCTTTTATTCTTTCTTTATTTCTTTCTATTATTGTAGGGAGGCCCTATAGTATTCGCATTGTTTGTCTTTCATTCTTTCTTTCTTTCTTTTTTTCTTTCTTATTATTATTGTAGGGAGGCCCTATAGTATTCGCATTGTTTGTCTGTCTGCATTACAGGTCTAATAGAATGCACGATAAACCAAGGTTAGCAGGGTGTAAGAAGGGTCATTGTTGCCTTCCGGGTTCTTGAGGTATATGGCATTGCTGTATTTGAAGGTCATCATTTCGTGTCCGTGCTGTTCATTTAACTTTTTTATCAAACCTTGTATACCTATAGTTCAAACGTTTGCAGAGTGCAGGAAAGACCACTCTGGTCATCTTTGAGTATGTGCCCCTAACCTATCTGAAAGAAAATTTTCTCAGGACATATATCTTCGTGCTGCTTTAACCGATTTTCATCAAACCGTGTATACTAATAACCAGTTTATGTATAGAGTTTTTGAATTATCTGCAATTTGGTGTATCTGAAAAAATATTTTCCGGGCTGTCTCGCTCCCTTTTCATCGGACCATGTATACTTATATATAAGACCGCTTTTTGGACTGTTCAAAAGTGGTCTTTAGGACCACTTTTGAGAAGTCCCAAAAGTGGTCACTGACCAGAGGACACTGTATGCAGAAAACAAAAAGAAAGAATAACTGCATCCTTCTAAATAAGCTTTTTAAAGCAGAATTAGCCTTAATTTTAGGTGGTCTTAATAGCGAAATTTTACTGTAGTTATACACTATAGCCCAAAGGATGTGCAGGGCACGAGAGAAGGTCACTCTGACAATCTTGGTTCTTGAGTTATCTATCTTTTAACTATTTTCGTCAAATCTTGTATACTTATACATGTACACTATAGCTCAAGGGTTTGCGGTTGGTTCTTGGAAAATCTGTCCTTGATGCATCTGATAATCAAAGCGCCAAAGGCACTGAAATGACAAATTCTATGAGAAAATCATAACAATGTGAAAACTTACAGAAAACCTTTCTAAAAAGAGCTTAAAATTTAGAAAGGTAGTTCTGCAAATTCCAATATATGATATGTTTGCAGATGTCTATAGACCGGTGGTATTATGAAACGCCATTCGATGTTTCAAATTTTTGAAAGAAACTAAAGTTTAAGTTTTCAAAACCAAACATTAAAATTCAAGTTTTAAAAATGCTACTGTCCATCAGTAACAGTTTTTGTCTGGTCGGTTGTGGACACCCCTACCCAAAGATACTCTATGGGAAAGAGATCGGAGGAGAAAGGCTGGCCAGTCCAGTACATGAATACCATTGGCTTGAACACATTTTTGAGTAAGAATAGCACTATGAGCCCGCACGTAATCCTGCTGAATAAGATATCCCGGATTCTGAGCGTAAACAAATAAATGGAACCATGTGAGGCCGAAGCACTCGATTGAAGTAACGTCTCGCTGTTCAATCCACGTCTCAGCTATGATCTTGAATGTTCTTAATGACACTAAGCTGCGTTCGCTAACTACACGCAATAGCTCGCCACACAATTACGCTTATTTCACCCGATATGTCATGCTCTATTACGCACGCGTCGCCTCGGCATACCTTACACCTATACGTCGAAACACCCGGAAACGACAACCGGCGTGATTCACGCTGAAGTTCGATTTGTCACTGAAACGCATATGTCAGTGGCTTAGACGCAAATTTACGTATTTCATGCACTAGCGTAAAGTGTTCCGTACTGTGTCGACGCGCTAACTTTGGTCACAACAGGGACGTCTAGCTCTCAAACGTGCATCGCATAAGGGCGACGATCATTGTCAGTGCTTATTAGTCGGTGGTTGAGACTCCTTGTTTATCTACAGGTACAGTGTAGCAGCTGCCGGCGGAAATCTGTTTCGCATATGCGCCTGACGGTCGAATCGATATTGACGTACGGACGTCGGTCTTCCGCTACGTCGACGTCCACTAGCGTCTTCTGTACATAGTAAGATATCGCTCCAATAGACGATAGATCACACACATGTGGCACCCAAAATCAGAGTCAACGTCATCCGCTTTCCGGCCAGCTTCTAACTGTCCAGGGGCACGCTTACGATCCTTTATCGAAAAATGTTGCAATACGCTCTCACTAAATGCTTTTTTGAGAACAAATTGCAGTTTCTTCTTTTCTAGGCACGACCTTATATTACACATCAAAAGTTTGATCCTGAACATGTGGTTTCTATCCGTTTTGGTGTGAGGGTGGTGCACAGGATCGACGTGGCCGGACTGGTAACCAGACGTCACGGTTGATTGATTTAACCTTAGGCATGGTGCCTAAGTGTGTTGCAATCGTTTGGTTTCAGAATCAAAGCACTGGTAGTGTGGGGTGAAGGTTGGAGTAATGGGCCTGGGCTGAGATTTAAACTGTTTCATTTATCTCTGAAATTCCAAACAAAAAGTGAAGATTTTGATAAGAAGACGCGTTCGGCAGCGTCTGATCTTGGTCTACACTGTTTGCCAAGCTCACCCTTTGATTCCAGGATAGCCCTCTTCTGTCTTATGGAATACCCCGATCTCACTGCGGCTATTTTCTACAAGACAAAAAGTTATTCTGACAAGTCAGTGATAGCTACGTAGACATTAGCACTGAAGCGCATTTCTTATTATCAACTTCGGGTCGAATGCCAAACAATCGACCCAAACATAGCCGCGTCGTTTATCAGTGTTGGGTACATGTCAGTGTTATCTGTAAAATCTGCACATGAATCAAATGTTGGATCTGGCAAACAATGTAAACTCAGTTCAAAAGCCACACAACACGGTGCTGATCATGTTCTACACTTTTTTGCATTAGTTACTAACATCTTAAGTGTAAACGAATCAGTCCAAGTCCCCGTTCATGACCAGCCTGCATTTAGAGACAATCGGCATGAGTGTTGTCAGTGCTTTGATTTATTCACTGCCTTGGATTTTCTGGAGTGCACTCTTCCATCACTAAAGTTGGGCTCATCCATTCTGCTAAATATATGGCACCTAGAATTATATCACACGACCTACACTAAGTATCGGTACCATATTCCAGGGTTGAAAGGGGCAGCCTTTCTTTTCAATTGCTCCACGCAAAGCAATATACGAGGGTAGGCTAAAAAGTTCTGAGCCTGACCAAGATCCAATGGTTTGTCCATGCTCAAAGTGCCTTATTTTTCAACATAGTCTCCCTTCCTGTCCACACACTTCCTACAGCGATGCTGGAGTCCTTGGATCCCAGTGGTATAGAAGGTCTCATCTTGGTCCCTGAAAAACTCCTCCAAAGCAGCTATCACCTCCTCGTCTGACCGATAATGCTGCCCAGCCAAGTGCTTTTTCATGTTTGGAAACAGGAAATAATCTGATGGAGCTAGATCAGGTGAATACGGAGGGTGATCGACAAGTGTGAAGCCACAGTCATGCACAGCAGTCATTGCGTTAACCGAATTATGAGCAGGCGCATTGTCCTGATGGAACAAGACCCCATTATGTCAATTTTCCGGGTCGTTTAGCCTTAATTGCTTTTCGCAATTGTTTTAGCAGATCTGCATAATACTCCCCATTAATTGTTCTGCCCTTTTGAAGGTAATCTATGAATATTATACCCTTGGCATCCCAGAACACTGTTGGCATCAGCTTCCCTGCAGAGGAGACGACCTTTGCCTTCTTTGGAGGGGGTGAGCCAGGGTGCTTCCATTTCATGGATTGTCGTTTGGTCTCTGGCTCAAAGTGATGAACCCAACACTCATCCTGAGTGACAAAACGGTCAAGAAAACCATCTTGGTCTGCTTCAAAAATAGTCAAGTTGGCTTGTGACAGGTTCAGTCTGGTCAGGCGTCAAAAGCCGTGGCACCCATCTGGCGGAAACCTTCGACATTCCTAATTCACTGTGTAGAATGTTCTCTACTCGTTCACGAGAGATGCCAACAGTGTTAGCTAACTGATTCACAGTTAAACGCCTGTCATCCATCACGGCCCTGTGCACTTGGCTGATGGTTTCCTCAGTTGTTGCCGTTGTGGGTCGTCCACACTGGTCATCATCTTCAAGGCTGTCCTTGCCCATCTTAAAATTTGCTGCCCACCTTTTCACGGTTGCATACGAAGGAGCATCATCCCCTAATGTAGCAATCATATCGGCATGAATGTCCTTAGGAGCTAACCCCTGTATATGGAGGTACTTGATGACAACACGATGCCAGATTTTGTCCATTTTCTCAAAAACATGCTAGTATCAATTTTCAAAGTCTAGAATTTCTACGTTATTGCAGGTAAACTTGAACTCATTTGAGTCAAATCAAGTAATAAAGGTTTGGATTTAATGAATACAAAATTTCATGGCTGTTCGATGCCTGCTACTTGGTCAGGCTCAGAACTTTTCAGCCTACCCTCGTACGCCTAAGTTGTAACTGACCTAAACTTGACCTCGAAAGTCAGAAAGAAAATCCATTAATATTCTTGTCTATAGCTGATCTGGTCCAACAGCAGGCTGGTCTTTAAGGATTAAATATTGACAGCACTGATAGAAAACAGTGTAAAACCTGAGCAGACTGCTGAGCAGACGCCGCATTGATCTTCGCCAAACCCGTCGCATGATGCAGCTGATTCATATGAAACGCTGAATCGTCCAGTCGTCTGCTTCAGAAGTTTGTATTACGCTTACAGGATAACTAATACGCTTGTACAATTTTGATTACTGTGCCAAACCGGACTACATTTTGTGCGGACTCATATTTCTATGGCGGTCAAAGCCCGAAGAAAAAGCCTGAATTACTTTAAACGTGCAGCACAGCAAGAATAGACAGATGGAATCTGTCATTAAAATGGTTTTAAGCTGTAACATTACATCACGTGAACAAGTCCGTGAAATGAAGACCCCATCCCCCCTATACCCCACTTTATATAGAAAAAACGGGGGTTCACGGGGGTATATATTATTTTTCTTATTTTTACTCCAAGACATAGGTTATGGGTACTCGTTAGAACCGCCTAATTGAGGCGGTTCTAACGAGCACCCACAACCTATGTTTGCAGGATAAATATGAAACATATCACAGATTTTCATCAGAAAAGTAGGCATTTTGGGTAGGTGAAAAATGCACTATGTCGCACGGGCGTGTTATTGTAACGATTCCTTTTAAAGGTTGTCATCAAACCATGTATGCTATAAGCATCTGATACGGGGTTCTATTGTAAATGGGTGTTTCCAACCCGAGGGATGATCGTGCTGAGCGGAACCGAGGCTATGCCGAGGTTCCGCTCAGCACGGTGATCCCATGGGTTTGAAACGCCCATCTACAGTAGAACCCTGTATTAGATTCTTTTTCTTGCACAAAACCACCGAAAATTTTCATATTATTTTGTTTAACGATTATTTTTGCATGCAGTATATTTATGTAGCTTGGCTGGGTAAGAACCCGAGTTCTATCCCAAGCTAAAACCATGGATTTCCTTATCTGGTGTGCAAGAATTATACACTAATGCTCAATGGTGTGCAAAGTACAAGAAAAGGTCACTCTGACAGTTTGGTTCTTGAGTTATCTGCCATTGATGCATCTGAAAAAAAAAAGTTTCGGGTCTTATTTTAAGGTTCTTTCAGCGTTTTTGCACAATGCAATATTCGCCTTTCCGATCACTCTGGTTCTGAAGCATCACGTTAACCAATTGTATACTAGTGGACTCTTCCATTGCTTTATGTTTGACAAGTCTATTCGTCATATAAAGGGATAATAGGCTTATTCTTTTCAATCTGGACCTGCGCTGTTTGCCAAGGTAAACCCATTCAGGGGTTTCCCGCTTTTGCATTGGGTTAACAAGTCCGTGAAATGAACACCCCGTAAAATGACGTCCCGCCCACCGGGGCTTGGAGAGACAGATTAGGCTGAATGGGGCTTCTGCGCAGAGCTAAAACTACTGGTAAAACTACTGACGTGGGTACTTGTTTGACCCGCCTCATTGTGGCGGCCTACAGTCCATGTTTTTGGTAACGGTAAGAATAATATTACAAATTTTCTTCAGAAAAGTTTGATTATTTTGGAGATATGATCTATGTCGCATGCATGTGTTATGAAAATGGTATCATGGAGCATTTTCGGTCAAGTCTACATGACTAAACTTGTGAATGTCCGTCGTCTGTCGTCCGTCGTCTGTTCATCCGTCGTGTGTCGCCAACAATTTGCTTTAAAACTACTCCTCCTAAACCATTGGGCCAATTTCATTTAAACTTCACAAGAATGTTGCCTAGGTGCTCTCCCAAAAAAGCTAAAATCGTTCCTCTCCGATGAACAGGATAGCCACCAGAGCTAAAAATAGAAAACATCTTTAAACGGCTATTCCTCCCATACCCCTAGGCCAATTTCATGCAACCTTCATTAGAATGTTGCTTAGGTGACCTTCTACTAAAATAGCCACAATCATTTTAGTCTGGTTAACAAGGTATCCGCCATTGCTAAAAATAGAAAAAAGATCGTTGGTGGACGTCTACTCCTCCCACACCCCTAAGCAAATCAGTTTCATTCAAGCTTCATCGGAATGTTGCTTAGGTGACCCTCTACCAAAATAGCCGAAACGGTTCTGCTCCGATGAACAAGATGGCCACCAGAGCTAAAAATAAACAAACGTCAACAATTTGCTTAAAATGCTAACTTCTATTAAACCCTTGGGCCGATTTCGTCTAAACGTCGCAGAAATGGTGACTCCCTACCAAAATAGCTAAAACTGTTCCGCTCCGAGGAACAAGACTGCCGCCACAGCTAAAACTAGAAACATCTTTAAATGACTACTTCTCTAATACCCCTAGGTCAATTTCAATCAAACTTCATAGGAACCCCTTACCAAAATAGCTAAAATCGTTCTGCTCCAATGAACAAGATGGTCGCCAGAGCTAAAATTAGAAAAAAAAAAACGTCTAAAAATGCTAAGTCCTAAACTCATGGCTCAAGTTCACTTAAACTTCACAGGAATGTTGCCCAGGCAGCAGTCTACCAAAATGCCTTAAATCGGTGCGCTCAGGGCTAAAAATAGAAAATCTTAAAACGACTACTTCACCCATACCACTGAGCCAATTTCATTCAAACTTCTTAAGAATATTGCTTAGGTGACCTGCTCCTTAAATAGCTAAAATCGTTCCGCTCCGATGAAAAAGAAGGCCACCAGAGCTAAAAATCGAAAAGCGTCAACAATTTGATATATGGGCTGCATGATACTTCCACGCTGAATCCGGCCCACACACTAGTACTGGTAAACCACTTAGAGGATCTAAGCCTGTCCAAGAACCGCGGTGCGAGGCGGACCGTCTGTGCTAATAAACCCTATTGGTTTCATTGGGCGACAGGGCTTGAGAGGTCATTTCATCTAAATGTCGGGTAAAAGTCCCACAAAAATGGAAGCAACGTCTCCAAAATGACCTTTACAATGTTGACGGGGACGTAAACCTCAAATCAAACAAACAAACTTGTAATGCTATCTCTTTCTAAACCCTCATACCATTTTTGCATAAACTTCACAAGAATACTTAGTGCCTCTACTAAATTAGTTAAAATCATTTCGCTCTGATTAACAAGATGACCGCCATGGCCAAAAATAGAAAAAAATCATTCACTGACTACAACTGGGTCCATTTCAAGGCATTCAAACTTCTTAGGAATGTTGCTTAGGTGACCCTCTACCAAAGTAGCTAAAACAGTTTGGCTCTGATGAAAAAAAAAGGCAACCACAGCTAAAATAAAAAAAAATAAACAGCTTGAAATCAGGTGAGCGATTCAGGGCCATCTTGTGTATATTAACTATATAATTCGCTAAGTGCAAGGATGTCCCTCATGTTATCCTGGTTCTTGAGCTATCGCCCTTGGTGCACCTAAAACATTGTTGTAGGGTCATAACATATCTTCATGTCTCTTTTACAGAATTTCATCAGTCCTTGTATACTACCGAGAGCGTGCAAAGTGCAATAAGGACCATCGTTCTTGAGTTATACGCCATTGATGCATCTGCAAAATGTTTTCGGACCTATTTGCTTGCTAGGGTTCGTTTAATAGATGTCGAAAAGCCGGATCCAATTGTTTTATAAATCTCTATAATTTTCATAATGTTCATTACGCGCGAAGGGCCTATGCACTGATGAATAAGTGTTCATTTGAGCTCAACATGTGGTGGGTGTAAGGACATCACTCTCCTCTCGCTGTCCACCGACTTCCTTGCTGGACTCACTGACGGATCATTTTCACGGTCTTAAATCAGTGTTTACACAAATTAAGTGGAGCAAAAACCGTAACTTCTTAAACTCAGATATCGGTAAGTTGAAAATTATTTTACAGTGATTGTTAGCACGGTATCAGTATGTGCAATAAGTGATATTATCCACAGACTGGAAACGATGTTCTTTCATTGCGTTTCACTTTATCAGTAAGCGTGAAATACATAGTTATCCTAAGTTTAATCGCTGGTGATGCGAAATTTGGTGAACGCTATAAATATGTATCCCATAAAATTATCCGGCTGTTCGTCACACCAAATCTGAACATATTGGCAGGCGATGAAACATACGATCTTTGCTCGCACCAACTTAGAATGGCTATATACATGTTCTTATTCTGAACATAACCTCTGATTATAAAGCCGGCATTTTCAAAAGAATTTGCCTTCAAAAACACACAGTGCCGCCCCTTTGTATAAGTGCTGCATATAAAGAAAAGAAATCGCTCGCTTGGAACAATTGCTCTCTGGGAGCAAGTTCTTTCCTTCAAGAAAAGCCCCTTGTGTCAACATGCAGCCGTTTCAGATAAGTAACCAGAAGGCACATGACGTAATTATAACGTCACATCAAGGTCGGTAAAACATCATGACTTTTATGCAACGTCACAGCACCGACGTTGATTTGACATTACCCTTGCGACGTGTGCCTGCTGGGGTAGGCTATTATCTCTTTAAAACGATTGTTTGTCAATCCATCTAAAGATACTAAACACAGAAGCTTTTCGTTGTTGATGCCCACGTGACTATCAATGATGTATAAGAAATCCAGGTATTAGTTACTTATTGCTATTAGTCACATTATTATTATTATCGCTGTGAGGTCAGAGTGTTGCTTGAGAAGGTTATCTGTAGAACCTGCACTGGGAGTCTGGGACCACTGCAGTGTAGACCCAGGGCGTCTGATCAAGGTATAAACTGTACGCTCATAGTTCAGCAACCCAGGAATTTAAGGGTTAAACGAAACAACCCGATACTAAGTCCCCGGATATTTTTCCAGTCTACTCTCAGAGACAGTCGACACACCAGTTCTGTCAGTGCTTTGATTAAACCAGGTCCCGGGGTTTAATTCATTTTATGCTCAACACAGTTGGGCAACAACTACGTCATTGTAACGAACTTTGTTGGTAATTCCACATCTTCAAATAACACTAAGCTCATGCTCAGTTGGAAACGCGCACACACACACACACACACACACACACACACACACAACACACACACACACACACACACACACACACACACACACACACACACACACACACACACACACACACAAAGAAAAAAAAACACCACAGGGTATTAGACTTCCGGCCTTGCCGTAGTCCTCAGGGCTCAATTTCCACTCGATACATTGTTGCTGGGGTCTTGGTCATTGCGGGTTAAAAATCGCGGCGGAACCGGGGCGAGGACTGTGACCACTTGAAATCGATTTAAGCACCCCCCCCCCCCCCTCCCCACACACACACCCTATAAATTGTTTTTACTGACCATCCCAACATTCCAAGGCGGTTCTTCTGTCGCGGTTTATTATTGTTATAGCTCTGCTTATTTTGGATAGCCGTTTGTAACTGATGTGATTATTACTGAAAAAATTGAAGAAAAAAAAACTTACTTGAAAAAAAAATATCGCAGGAAAAATGCGGTCAGCTGATACTAAGTATATCGACAGAATATTGCGCGCCTGGAGTGTTCGGACACACTGAGGACACTCCATAACTGATCGTATTATACCTGTTCGCGTTATTTGAATTCAAGTTTATCAAGCTCGGCTACGACAAGGGGTTCTGTACGCCTTGCCTGATAAACTTGATATCAAAAGACACGAATCTAGTATCCTTTATATTTACTTTGATCGATTGCAAACAGTCGACCCAGAAATGACTAGGGCACAAGTAAAGGGTACAAGCTGGTGCGTGCCACCGCTGGCTAGCGATCAGCCGGCGCGAATACATCTTCTCAAGTCGTACGATTTACAGTAAAACTTCCACTAATAGTCACCTCTGTTTAACAGATACCTCTCTTCAGCAGCCACAATAATTCCCCCATAGCATTTTACTATGTATTTAACCTCTGCTCAGCAGCGACCTCTCCCCTCCAGCCAGCAGCCACTTTACCAAATCAAAATTCCCTCTATTAAACAGCCAGAGTAAACTACATAGCTAAATTCGGATGTAAAAAAAGGAATTTCTCTTCTGGTGTATTTATTTATTTCAAAATTTATTTTTCTCAAAACTACCATTGTGATATATGCATAAATACAATATAAGCAAGTGAAAAGAAACATAAATGATGGAGAGGTGTCAGATGACACCTCTCCATCAGATGACACCTCTCCATCATTATTGTTTCTTTTAGTACATCCATGTTGAGCCGTCTTCATTTATCACCATTTTTTGTCTGTCAATAGCAAGCCAGACATCATCGCAGACATTTCCCTCTGTTGAACAGCCACCTCCCTTAAACAGCCAGTTTTTTTTTTAGTTTTCCCGGGATGGCTGTTTAATGGAGGTTACACTGTACATGAGGAACATGAAATGCGAGTACGCTGGTATGGTTGCATGACTGCGCAGACTAATTTCAATCTTCGTCTGTCGTACGTATACCAAGTGATTATCCTCTTTGCCGATTTAATTCCAGTTTACCTCTAAAATGATCGTTACCAAACAGTGCAGGCCCAGATCAGACGCCCTCAACGCGATGTCTGATCACAGCCTCAACTGTTAAAATGCCAGTCAGTCTCCCATAAATATCAAAGCGCCAAAGGCACTGAAATGACAGATTCTATGAGAAAATCATAACACTGTGAAAACATACAGAAAATCTTTCTAAAAAGAGCTTAAAATTTAGAAAGGTAGTTCTGCAAATTCCAATATATGATATGTTTGCAGATGGTATTATGAAACGCCATTCGATGTTTCAAATTTTTGAAAGAAACTATTTACGTTTTCAAAACCAAACATTAAAATTCAAGTTTTAACAATGCTACTGTTCTTAAGTAACAGTTTTTATCTGGTCGGTTGTGGACACCTCTACCCAAAGATACTGTATGGGAAAGAGATCGGAGGAGAAAGGCTGGCTAGTCCAGTACATGAATTCCATCGGCTTGAAGACATTTTTGAGTAAGAACAGCACTATGAGCCCGCTCGTAATCCTGCTGGATAAGATATCACGGATTCTGGGCGTAAACAAATAAATGGAACCATGTGAGGCCGAAGCACTTGATTGATGTAACGTCTCGCTGTTCAATCCACGTCTCAGCTATGATCTTGAGTGCTCTTAATGACACTAAGCTGCGTTAGCTAACTACACGCAATAGCTCGCCACACAATTACGCTTATTCCACTAGATATGTCATGCTCTATTACGCACGTGTCGCCTCGGCATACCTTACACACCCGGAAACGACAACCGTCGTGATTCGCGCTGAAGTTCGATTTGTCACTGAAACGCATATATCAGTCGCTTAGACGCCAATTTACGTATTTCATGTACTAGCGTAAGTGTTCCGTATTATGTCGACGCGTTAACTTTGGTCACGACAGGGACGACTAGCTCTCAAACGTGCATCGCATAAGGGCGACGATCAGTGTCAGTGCTTATTAGTCGGTAGTTGAGACCCCTTGGTTATCTACAGGTACAGTGTAGCAGCTGCCGGCGGAAATCTGTTTCGCATATGCGTCTGACGGTCGAATCGATCTTGACCTACTGACGTCGGTCTTTCGCTACGTCGACGTCCAATAGCGTCTTCTGTATATAGTAAGATGTCGCTCCAATTGACGATAGATCACACACATGTGGCAACCAAAATCAGAGTCAACGTCATCCGCTTTCCGACCAGCTTTTAACTGTCCAGGGCATAGGGGCTTGAATCATGAAAAAAAAAAATGAAAAAAAAATGAAAAAAAAAAAAAAAAAAAAAAATTTTTTTTTTTTGGTACTATAATAGAGACAAGGGGGGAAACTTCGGCTCAATTTTTTGGGGGTTACCTCATTTTACCCAGTGTATCTTTTTCGCAAATGCAGTTTTTTACCTGCTTATTATGAATAATACAAGTTAAATAAGTCCACTTTGCAAAAATAATCCGCCTCTGTCTGCCACTTGCAGGAAAAATGCTTTTCTCGCATGGATTAGCTCAGCAAAGCAAAATTCGGCATAAACGTGTGACAAAAATTTTCAGGTTTTCATCAATCACAACCGAACTAGTGATACGGGGGGAACTTTTTTCACTTTCACCCGTTGTCTTTCATTTAACTTAAGCTCGCTTTGCCAATTTGAAGCCAAAAAGATGTACTCGCAGCTCTAAATATAGATTTTTCCAACTTTTGCTTCGCTTTCGCAGTGTTCTGTCAATGATCGGTACAGAAACCCGGGCGCTTGCCATAATCGTCGTGTTTAAAAGGCGGGACGTGCAGGACAGATATAATCCGGAACTTCTGAAACTACGTTCCGGCAGTGGAGTTGTTACTGTTAAAATGAGTGTGATAGCCTTGATTTCTCCTTTAATTTATTTTGTCAATGTAACATATTCTGCTAGGACTACGTATACACGTATTACGCAGCTAAGATAACTGGATGGTGTTTCTACGTATAATGGGCTGTGCTCTGGGAATTTTGTATTGCATCGCTTCCAGTCAGCCGCTGTAACTTTTTTGACACATGCGCAGAAAAGGAAATAAAATGTTTACTAAAAAGCAGAAGACGGCCTTTGATCTGATTAAAAAAACAAGGCCCAACTGGGCCCAACTGCCTTGTTTATGTCCAGGCTGGGACGGACACAACCCACGTTATCGAGGAGATTGCTAGAGAGCTCCGTATTGAAGGGGAAATGTTTGTCAGTTTCTTGCACAACGGCTATCGTATAAAATCTATGTGTTTTTGGCAGAGTGCTAAAGAACATGTGTACATGACGTTTGTTTGTTTGTTTGATTTGAGGCTTAACGTCCCCGTCAACACTGTAAAGGTCATTTTGGAGACGTTGCTTCCAATTTTTACCCGACATTGAGATGACATGACATCTCAAGCCCTGTCGCCCAATGAAACCAATAGGGTTTATTAGCATGGACGGTCCGCCTCGCACTGCGGTTCTTGGACAGGCTTAGATCCTCTAAGCGGTTTACCAGTACTAGTGGGGGACCAGATTCAGCTCTGCGGTTGAAGCATCATGCAGCCCATATATTTCTTCAAGCCCCTTTGGGCGGGGGCCGCTATGTACACGACATCGTCACCTTATGTTTAAACGCTCGTTCCCGGTACACGGCGACGGTTAGCTAAGCAAAAAAATAAATAAAAATGCAGCAGTGTTAAGCCAAACGGTTCAGAATTTTAGTTAAAAGAGATACGGCTAGAAATAACTTGAAATTGTTTTACAAATTTGAATTCATAGTGGTCGGAAAGACTGACGACTTTAAGCGTGTGTTCTAATATTATTACCTAAATAACAAAGACTGTTTTGGTGCCAATAGGCCTGTAGGAATTTTCGTTCTTTTTTTTTTTTCTTTGTGATAAGTGGAAACCAAGGAAAAAGCGTTTCAACATGTATTTTGTCTAATGTTAGCTGTTCTCTCTCTCTCTCTCTCTCTCTCTCTCTCTCTCTCTCTCTCTCTCTCTCTCTCTCTCTCTCTCTCTCTCTCTCTCTCTCTCAGATATTTGGATTAAATTTGTGGAAGTCTTAAGATTAATTAGAGAGGTATGGAAATATTGTGTACTGTTCATTCCAGAGGTAGAAAGAACGGTGTACAGACATAAACTGCACCAACCTGCAGCCCAAGGATTATAAAACTTTTTTAATGCTCAACTGATAGGGTATGGAATTTATCCGGCTCATAAATAAAAAATATAATGTAAACACATAGAAAACAGTATGGTTCATACTTCCGTAAACGCATCGAGTCACATGATTTTCAGTGACATCAAGTGACGTCATTCTAAACCATGGTTCTCTACGGGCGTTGGTGAGGTCAACGCTGTTCCTCTCTATGTAGTAAAATGGGTGTAAATGTTTTTTTTCAGTTTAAAAAGTTTGCCCTATAAGCATTATTTTTCGCCCAGTGATGAGGGGCATAGAATGTTATTATAAAACAATAAACTTAATTTTTCTGCTTTTCATGAAAATATGAACGACAGCGAGTCGCTAACAAAGTTTACATGAACCCCGTGAACCCCGAAGGGGTTCACTTAATTTGCATACAACCCACTGCGTCCGTACTATCATGAACAGCAGAAAAATAATTTTCATTTCTTAAGTGTTTGTTTTCTTTGCCTCATATCGCTGCTCACTCTAGGGTTTATTAGCTATCCCATTATGTCAGTCATTGCAAAACACCCACATTGAGCCCGAGGTAATTTTGTTTTCAAAACCGTCTTCTGTAGCATGTTTTGTTATCCATGCAATTAGGGGAGCAACTTCTCAGTTTCCCCTTAAATGTACATTTTTAACAGTCAGAATGACATGTCCTTATCGACTTTTAATGAAATGGACATTCAATTTGTCATCAAACTGCTGTCAAGTGTCAAAGAAAGCAGGTCATGAAATGTACATGCACTGGTTTTTATTTCATGCGTAGCACTTTACATGTAAACGGATGCTTTAGACACAAACTTTAGCGGCTCACTGGAAAAATTATGACGATATTCTCCAGGAGGTATGAATATTAAAATACTGACATTTTGTTGTGTTACATTGGTGTGAATGTGCTTTATCGCTTATTAATTTCTGTATATTTGTGCAGTTCACAACGCATTCTTTAAAGTTTTCGGACCTGCCCATCGGGGCTTAAAGAAATAGGTGGGCTGCATGACGCTTCCAAGCAGAGCTGAAACCGACCGCACGCGAGTACTGCTAAACCGCTCAAAGAATCTATGCCTGCCCGGGCAAAGCGGTGCGAGTCAGACCGTTCATGCTTATAAACACTATTGGTTTCATAGGGCGACAGGGCCTGAGATGTCAATTCATCTCAATGTCGAGTAAAAGTCCCACAGAATGGATTTAACGTCTCCAAATGACCTGTTGATGGGCACTTTTAACATCTAATCAAACAAATAAATTCCTTAAAGTGTTTGGGTGAGAAAAATAATTAATATTGCGGTCGTGGCTTCGGGCTCGTTTTCAGTGAATTAAAGTCTCGTGCTCGACAAAATCCTACATGATACTTAACTAAACTGAAAACTTGCTTGAAAATTCCTTGATTCGGCCTCAATCCCATCATACATTCTATTATTCAGTTCTTATCTCAGCAGGAAACGGCCCCGCCCATCGGGGCATGAAGAAATGATGCTTCCACGAAGAGCTGAAACCGACCCGCACACGAGTACTGGTAATCCACTTAGAGCATCTAAGCCTGCCCAGGCAAAGCGGTGCGAGTCGGCCCATCCATGTTAATTAAACATATTTGTTCATTGGGCGGCAGGGCTTGAGATGTCATTTCATCTTAAGGTCTGGTAAAAGTCCCACAAAATTGGAAGCAACGTCTCTAAAATGACCTTTGCAGTGTTGACGGGGACGTTAAACCTCAAATCAAACAAACAAATCTAAGCAGGAAAATTGATGAACTTTTAGTATTTAAAATTAGCGAGCATTACAAATTTAACGCTCGACTGAATTGAGCATGAATAACGATTTATAACCTTTTAATAGCCTGGTCGAGAAACACTAAGATTGGAATGCCGCTTTACTCAAAAGCACCAAATTAAATGTCCTATATATTGAAAAAGGCCACATTTCTCACTTACTTTCCAATACACTCTAGGCTAATACAAGTACTTTTTCAACAGATCTAAGCACTTCACAATCAAACCTTTCATAAAAGGCATCTATTTTAAGGCATTCAAGAGTTCTGCAACGGAAGGCCTGATGTTTTTTGTTTTTGTTTTTTTACTGGATACTACGGTCTTCGACCACATGTGACTAACAATCGGCTCGATATGAGTGAAATAAACTCGAAAGGACCGTAAAATGATCCCCGCTACACCCCCACCCCCCTCAAGAACACCAGGTTGATATGCTCTAGCTTATTCTGACCTTCTTTGTTTGCCGTGTTGTGGTGAGTTGTGGTGCCTATTCAGATTAATACAAACTTGCTGAGCAGAAGAATTGAGCAGTGTTTTTTCTTACCCAAGTCCCTACATTAATGGATTTGGCCGAATTCATTAATAGAAGCGACCACTTCAGAAACTCGCGGATGAGAGAACATGTGTGTGCTGCACTGTAGGGGTTCTGTCCCCTTAAATCACCCAATGGGCCCAACCTAAATAGTGCTTATTGTCATTTACTGGCCATTAGCGCGACCCAGGATCAAAATTTCAAAACATAAAAAGGAATATGTTGCAATTATTATTTTATTATTATTATCATTATTATTTATATTATTATTATTATTATTATTATTATTATTATTATTATTATTATTATTATTAGGGAACAACTTGTTTCCATGCTGCATCATTTTGAACATTTACGTATTGATGGCATTTTAACAAGCTGGCTGTTTTTTAGCTCACCTGGGCCGAAGGCTCCAGGGGAGCTTATAGTATAGTGGGTCGTCCGTCGTCCGTCGTCCGTCCGTCCACACTTTTGAGCAGCTATATCTCTGCAGCCTGCAGGCTGATCTCAATCATTTCTCATCTGTAGCATGCCTCTGGCGGGGCATTGATGACATTAGCGGGTTTTTTTTTCTTTTTTTTTTTTTGAAATCGCATGAAAACTTTGGTTGCTATGGCAATCACAAGGTCCCATAGACTTACAATGGGAAAATGTTTGTCATCACCGTAGCCCCTCCAGTTTTGATCGGATGTTTCTGAAACATATATATAAGGTGGCTTGGGATTAAACCTCGGATGAGTTCGAAAACCGGCCAAGTCGGCCCATTTATCATAGAGTTACATCCCTTTGATCGCTGAAAATGCCGATTTTTGACCGTGTCATCACCGTAGCCCCTTCAGTTTTGATCGGATCTTTCTGAAACTTTTATGTAATGTGGCTGTGGATCAAATCTCGGATGAGTTCGAATACCGGCCAAGGTAGCCTATTTACTATATAGTTATGTCCCTTTGATGGCTGAAAATGTCGATTTTCGACCTTGTCATCACCGTAGCCCCTTCAGTTTTGATAAGATCTTTCTGAAACTTATATGTAAGGTGACTGGGGATAAAACCTAGGATGAGTTCGAATACCGGCCAAGTTGGCCCATTTATCATAGATTTACGTCCTTGTTATCACCATACCCCTTCAGTTTTGATCGGATTTTTCTGAAACTTATATGAAGGTGGCTGGGGATAAAATCTTGGATGAGTTCGAAAACAGGCCAAGTCAGCCTATTTATCGTAGAGTTATATCCCTTTGATGGCTGAAAATGTTGATTTTTGACCTTTGTCATCACCGTAGCCCCTTCAGTTTTGATCGGATCTTTCTGAAACTTACATGTAAGGTGGCTGGGAATACAACCTTGGATGAGTTTGAATACTGGCCAAGTCGGCACATTTATCATAGAGTTACCTGCCTTTGATTGCTTAAAAATGCCTATTTTCGACCTTGTTAGCACTGCTGCCCCTTCAGTTTTGATCGGATCTTTATGAAACTTACAAACAAATAAGTCAGGCAGAAAAGCTCGGAGGAGTTTGAAAACTCGTGAGGTTTGCCTATTTGTCACAGAGTAACATCCCCTTGATTGCAGCAGTTAATTGCTTATTTTTGAACTTGTCATCACCATAGCCCCATCAGTTTATATCGGATCTTCTTAGCAAGTCAGGAATAAAAGCTGGGATGCGTTTGAAAACTGGTGAGGTCAGCCTATTTATCATAGTGTTACATTCTACTTGATTTGCAGAAAATGCTTACCCTGTCATCACCATGTCCTTCCATTAATCCTTCAGTAAAGGCTGGCACTTCCTAAAACTTTGAATCTGTTAGCTCAGGTGAGCGATATAGGGTCCATTTGTTTTATTTCTGTCTACACAAGCATGAGTGAAACTGTTTTGAAAATAACACAAAACGTCCACGATTTCAACAAAAAATACATTTCACATTTTCTGAGTCCGGTAAGGAGATAACTGCGGCTAATCCCTGCCTTCCTAAATTTAGCCACCTAAATTTAGCTCAGTGCCTCAGATGCTAAAGGTCCCAGGTTTGATCCCCAGCAGCGGTGCCAAAATTTCGGCGTCAGAACACGTTCCATTTGTATAATAAATTTTGCAGGTATGAATATCATAACGGTGCATCGTCCTTCGAATCTGAACGTTAACTGGAGACCTCTGTGCAGGGAGAACCATCCCCTGTGCAGGTTAAAGAACCCTACCGTAATTACATGGTGACTGTGTACTCTTTCAGCTCTCAAAACTGGAGTATATGCAGTATACAACGTCTGTGTCCCCTCTTGGGGTTTAGTTGAAAATGGAAGAAAAATAGCGATAATGCTCATTTGTCACTACTGCGAACGGTATAAAAATTAAACAGCACCGGTCGTACCGGTCGTTAGTTCATCGATAGAGCAGCCCGGAATCAGCAGAAAAACCAAGCTTCGCGACGACTGTTTTCTTGATCTTTTACATAAAGTGATGTAAAAGTAATAAAATCTAAATTTAGAGCTGCAAATACATCATTTTGGATTCAAATTGGTCAAGAGAGGTTCATTTGAATGAAAGACATCAGTTGAAAGCGAAAAAAGTTTCCTCCGTAACACTAGTTCGCTTGTGATTGATGAAAACCTGAAAATTTTTGTCACACGTTTATGCCGAATTTTGCTTTGCTGAGTTAATCCATGCGAGAAAAACATGTTTCCTGCAAGTGACAGACAGAGGCGGATTATTGTTGCAAAGTGGACATATTTAACTTGTATAATTCGTAATAAGCAGGTGAAAAACTTCATTTGCCAAAAAGATACACTGGGTAAAATGAGGTAACCCCCCAAAAAATTGAGCCGAAGTTTCCCCCCTTGTCTCTAATATAGTAACCCCCCCAAAAAAAAAAAAAAAAAAAAAATTTTTTTTTTTTTTTTTTTTTTTTTTTTTCATTTTTTTTTTCATGATTCAAGCCCCTATGGTCCAGGGGCACGCTTACGATCTTTTAATGAAAAATGTTGCAATACGCTCGCACTATATGCGTTTTTGAGAACAAATTTCAGTTTCTTCTTTTCTAGGCACGACCTTACATTACACATCAAAAGTTTGATCCTGAACATGTGGTTTCTATCCGTACTTGTGTGAGGGTGGTGCACAGGATCGACGTGGCCGGACTGGTAACCAGACGTCACGGTTGATTAATTTAACCTTTTTAGCTTAAGGGCATGGTGCCTAAGTGTGTTGTAATCGTTTGGTTTCAGAATCAAAGCACTGAGAGTGTGGGGTGTAGGTTGGAGTAATAGGCCTGGTCTGAGATTTAAATTGTTTCATTTAACTCTGAAATTCCAAACAAATAGTGAAGATTTTGATAAGAAGACGCGTTCGGCAGCGTCTGATCTTGGTCTACACTGTTTGCCAAGCCTTCACCCTGTGATTCCAGGATAACCCTCTTCCGTCTTATGGAATACCCCGATCTCACTGCGGCTATTTTCTACAAGACAAAAAGTTATTCTGAAAAATCAGTGATAGTCACGTAGACATTAGCACTGAAGCGCTTTTCTTATTATCAACTTCGGGTCGAATGCCAAACAATCAACCCAAACATAGCCGCGTCATTTGTCAGTGTTGGGTACATGCGTTATCTGTAAAATCTGCACATGAATCAAATGTTGGATCTGGCAAACAATGTAAACTCAGTTCAAAAGCCACACAACACGGTGCTGATCTTGTTCTACACTTTTTTTTTGCATTAGTTACTAACATCTTAAGTTTAAACGAATCAGTCCAAGTCCCCGTTCATGACCAGCCTGCATTTAGAGACAATCGGCATTGATTTATTCACTGCCTTGGGTTTCTGGAGTGCACTCTTCCACCACTGAAGTTGGGCTCGTCCATTCTGCTAAATAAATGGCACCTAGAATTATATCACAGGACCTACACTAAGCATATGTACAATATTCCAGGGTTGAAAGGGACAGCCTTTCTTTTGAACTACTCCAGGCAAAGTCAATATACACCTAAGTTGTAACCCCTAAGTTGTAACTGACCTAAACTTGACCTCGAAAGTCAGAAAGAAACCCCATTAATATTCTTGGCTACAGCTGACCTGGTCCATCAGCAGGCTGGTCTTTAAGGATTAAATATTGACAGCACTGATAGAAAACAGTGTAAAACCTGAGCAGACTGCTGAACAGACGCCGCATTGATTTGGGCATTCAGCGTCGCATGTTGCAGCTGATTCATATGAAATGCAGAATGGTCAAGTCGTCTGCTTCAAAAGTGTGTATTACGCTAACAGGATAACTAATACGCTTGTACAATTTTGATAACTGCGCCAAACCGGACTACATTTTGTGCGGACTCATATTTCTATGGCGGTCAAAGCCGGAAGAAAAAGCCAGAATTACTTTAAACGAGCAGCACAGCAAGAATAGACAGATGGAATCTTTCATTAAAAATCAGTCTTACCCAACTAAATTTCGATATGAACTCTTATGTTTTAGATGGAATAATCAACTGAGGACAAAATGTTTTTTTTTATATTTTCAGATCTTTGCAATGTCGGAGCCCAGATTGCAGCTGTATGTCAAGGCCGGTCGTGACGGCGCATGCGTGGGAGACTGTCCTTTTTCACAGCGGTCCAACATGTTTTGTCGACTGAAAGGTCTTACTGCAGACGTTAAAATTATACCGATAGACCTAAGCGCGAAACCAGAATATTTTTTGAAACTGACAAAAGCTGGAAGCACGCCGGTCCTAGTTGATACACAAACGGATGTGGTCATTACAGACTCGGCAGAAATTAGCGAGTACTTAAACAAAACATTTCCGGAACCAGTCATTAAGTCATCAGATGGTGCCGCTTGTGACGCAACCGCTGGAGTATTTCCGAAGTTTTTTGCATTTTTGAAAAACAAGGACCCTGCGGCAGAGGAAAGTGTGAAAAATGAATTGATAAGTGAACTTGAGAAGCTCAACCACTTCCTTAAAACAAATACAACCCGCGGGAAGTTATTGGTTTGTGATGACCTGTGTGAAGTCGACTGTCAGATATTACCCAAGCTACGGCACGTGCAGGTTGCCGGAAAACACTACAAAGGATTTGAAATTCCCGAAGAGTTGAAAGAATTGAAGGAATACATTGCCTGTGGAGAAAGTCAGGAGGTGTTCCAAAAAACCTGTGCGCCGGATGAAGAGTTTATTCATGGTTGGAAAAGACTCTTAGAATGAACATAAAGAGGTTCGACCATGTTGTTAAGTCATAACCCTGCAGGCACATGACGTAATTGTGACGTCACAGCAACGTCGTTGCAACGTCATGACGTTTATACAACGTCACATCAACGTCGGTGCAACGTCGTGACGTTGCACCGACGTTGATTTGACGTTGCCCTAGCGACGTGTGCCTGCTGGGAAGGCATTACTTAGTCTGGCAACGAACACTGACCACGCTTTTTTCTTTAATTTATAGTTCGTAGCACTAAATAGATTTGTACATGTATGCAGTTTGACTCGCCACGTAAACGGTGAGTTTGTAGGAGTAACGACCGACCCGCTGTCTGTATATTGGAAGGAAATAAAAATTAAAGAACCGACAGTACTGGAATGTCTGTTGCCTCGGAGTGTTGGCTTGGAAAATAGTCTTGAACGGAGACTTTAATATACTGCACATGCCTACGATCGGACGCCGCGATCTGGATCGTTGTTTGCAAATGCCCCAATGCATGCGCCCATCTCATATTTTACAGGTAACCAACCCTTTTTTAGCTCACCTGAGCACGAAGTGCTCAAGGTGAGCTTTTGGGATCAGTCTTTGTCCGTCGTCCGTCGTCCGTCGTCCGTGCGTGCGTGCGTGCGTCCGTCCGTCGTCAACTTTTGCTTTAAACAACTTCTCCTCCAAAACTGCTGGACAGATTTTGATCTAATTTCACAGGAATGCTCCTTGGGTGATCCTCTACCAAAATTGCTCAAAGTGTTCCGCTCGGGTGAACAAGATGGCCGCCAGAGCTAAAAATAGAAAATTCTTTAAACGACTTCTCCTGCTTAACCAGTGGATGGATTTTGAAATTGTTTCACAGGAATGTTCCTTGGATGACCCTCTACCAAAATTGCTCAAACCGTTCAGCTCGGGTGAACAAAATGGCCGCCAGAGCTAAAAATAGAAAAACCTTTTAACAACTTCTTCTCCTTAACCAGTGGATGGATTTCGAAATTACTTGACAGGAAAGTTCCTTGGGTGACCCTCTACCAGAATTGCTCAAACCGTTCCGCTCGGGTGAACAAAATGGCCACCAGAGCTAAAAATAGAAAAAGCTTTAAACGACTTTTTCTCCTTAACTAGTGGATGGATTTTGAAATTACTTCACAGGAATGTTCCTTCGGTGACCCTCTACCAAAATTGCCCAAACCATTCCGCTCGGGTGAACAAAATGGCCGCCAGAGCTAAAAATAGAAAAAGCTTTAAACGACTTTTTCTCCTTAACCAGTGGATGGATTTTGAATTATTTCACTGGAATGTTCCTTGGGGGATCCTCTACCAAAATTGCTCAAACAGTTCCGCTCGGGTGAACAAAATGGCCAACAGAGCTAAAAATAGAAAAACCTTTAAACATCTTCTACTCCTTTAACAGTGGATGGATTTTGAAATTTCACAGGAATGTTCCTTTGGCAAACCTCTACAAAAATTGCTCATGCTGTACCCCTCGGGTGAACAAAATGGCCACCAGAGCTAAAAATAGAAAAACCTTTAAACGACTTCTTCTCCATAACCAGTGGATGGATTTTGAAATTATTTCACAGGAATGTTTGTTTGGTGACCCTCTACCAAAATTGCTCATACTGTTCCGATCGGGTAAACAAAATGGCCGCCAGAGCTTAAAATAGAAAAACCTTTAAACGACTTCTTCTCCTTTACCAGCGGATGGATTTTGAAATCACTTAACAGGAATGTTCCTTGGGTGGCCCTCCACCAAAATTGCTCAAACTGTTCAGCTCGGGTTAACAAAATGGCCGCCAGAGCTAAAAATAGAATAAACTTTAAACACACTTTTCTCCTTAACCAGTGGATGGATTTTGAAATTATTTCACCAGAATGTTCCTTGGGTGACCCTCTACCAAATTTGCTCAAACCGTTCCAACAAACAGGTCGACAAAATGGCCACCAGAGCTAAAAATAGAAAAACCTTTAAATGATTTCTCCTTAACAGGTGGATGGATTTTGAAATTATTTCACAGGAATGTTCATTCGGTGACCCTCTACCACAATTGCTCAAACCGTTCTGCTCGGTTGAATAAAATGGCCACCAGAGCTAAAAATAGAAAAAACTTTAAACAACTTCTTCTCCTTTACCCGTGGATGGATTTTGAAATAACTTCACAGGAATGTTCCTTGGGTGACCCTCTACAAAAATTGCTCAAACCATTCTGCTCTGGTGAACAAGATGGCTGCCAGAGCTAAAAATAGAAAAACCTTTAAACAACTTCTTCTCCTTAACCAGTGGATGGATTTTGAAATTACTTGACAGGAATGTTCCTTGGGTGACCCTCCACCAAAATTGCTCAAATTATGCCGCTCTGGTGAACAAAACCTTTAAACAACTTCTTCTCCTTAACCAGTGGATTGATTATGAAATTATTTGACAGGAATGAGGTTTGAGGTTTTTAGCTGTGGTGGCCATCATGTTCAGTTAAGCAAAATATTTTTAGCAATATTGTTAGAGGGTCACTCATAGAACATTCCTATAAAATTGCTTCCTTTTAGAGACAGATGTCTTTTGAAAGTTTTGGCCCCCACCCACCTTGGCTGCAAGGTGCTTCTACAGGAATATTGGTAAACCACTTTGAAGGTTTTAGCCTGTCTAGGCAAAGTGGTGCAAGTGGAACCATCAATACATTTAAACCCCATTGGTTTCATTGGGCAGCAGGGCTTGAGATGTCATTTCATCAAAAATGGCTTCTACTTCTCAAAATGACTTCTACTCCTAAACAGGCAGACTGATTTTGAATTAATTTCACAGAAATGGTCTTTGGGTCCAACCAAAATTGCTCAAACCCTCCACTCCACCATATATTACCCACAATTCCGTTTGTACAATAGGATCAGGTGAGCGATCCAGGGCCATCATGGCCCTCTTGTATCTTATTTGATTTGAGGTTTAACGCCCCCGTCAACACTATTTAGGTCATTTTTGAGACATTGTTTCCAATTTTGTGGGACTTTGTCCCGACATCAATATGAAATGACAACTCAAGCCCTGTCGCCCAATGAAACCAATAGGGTTTATATGCTTGGACGGTCCGACTCTCACCACTTTTCTTGGGCAGGCCTAGAACCTCTAAGCGGTTTGCCAGTACTCATGTGCGGTGGGTTTCAGCTCTGCGTGGAAGCATTATGCAGCCCAATCAGTTTTGTCAAGCCCCGATGGGCGGGGGCCCAACCCTTTTTATGAACCACTCGAAGGTCACAGCTACAAGTATATCAAAGCTATATGAAACAGTTACCCGTTTTCCGTATCATCATGTTAACAAATCATGCCGTGAAATAAAATCCCTATAGGCCATTCTTTATATAGAGAAAACTGGGGTTTACAAGGGTATACTATATATATATAAGAACCTTATATGTGTGTGAGGGGTGAATGGAAAATTCCGTCCCGAGGGTCACTGGTCGGCCCAAGCCCATAGGGGCTTGAAGAAATATATGGGCTGCATGATGCTTCCACGCAGAGCTGAATCCGGCCTGCACACTAGTACTGGTAAACCGCTTAGAGGATCTAAGCCTGTCCAGGAACCGCGGCGCGAGGCGGACCGTCCATGCTAATAAACCCAATTGGTTT
The DNA here is from genome assembly GCA_963580285.1 of Lucinisca nassula. Taxonomy (NCBI): domain Eukaryota; kingdom Metazoa; phylum Mollusca; class Bivalvia; order Lucinida; family Lucinidae; genus Lucinisca; species Lucinisca nassula. The sequence continues at coordinate 174,137,518 of OY757014.1, read as the reverse complement.
CATTGGGCGACAGGGCTTGAGATGTCCCTCAAATCAAACAAACAAACAAGCGTCCCCGTCAACACAGTATAGGTCATTTTGGAGACGTTGCTTCAAGTTTTGTGGGACTTTTACCCAACATTGAGATGAAATGACATCTCAAGCCCTGTCGCCCAATGAAACCAATAGGGACGGTCTGACTCCCACCGCTTTGCCTGGGTAGGCTTAGATCCTCTAAGCAGTTTACCAGTATTCGTGTGCAGTCGGGTTCAGCCGATGGGCGGGGGCCTTCGAGGCAGTTCTAATGAATAGTCACAACATAGGTTTTTATGGAGAACTGACAAAAATATCACAAAATACCAACCTTACCTTATTTCTCCATATAAGCGTATGTTGTGGGTTCTAAGGTTCTAATGAATACCCACAACAGCGGTTTTGATTGAGAATCGACAAAAACTATCCATCACGAAAACACGCCTATATAATTTTGACCCCCTTGAACCCCACTTTTATAGAGTAAAACTGGGGTTTCCGGGGGTATACCTTATTTTTCTTATTTCTGCCCTAAAATATAGATTGTGGGTACCCGTTAGAACTGCCTCGATGAGGCGGTTCTAACGAATGCCCTCAATCTATATTTGGAGCAGACATAAGAAAAATATCACAATTTTTCAGCATAAAATGTTCATTTTTTTCGGCTATAAGGTGGCAATGTATTTGTAAAGGCGTGTTTGCGTAATGACAAAATACCAACACTATCTGTTGCTAAGGATAAGACACAGACAGGTCTGCTCAGCTACACAGGCAGAGTCTCGAAATCTTAGACATAGAAACTAGACACATGGGCCCCGTCAAGCGATTTTGTACTTATCGCCTATGCGAGCAGCGATGGTTCAGGCGAGCCTGCGCATCCGCGCAGTCTCGCCGGAACCTTCGCTGCTCGCTCATACAAGCAGTGAATCAAGAGGAACCTTCAGACAGAAAGCCATATCCCTGGCTGGACATGCGCAGTTAAAATTTGTCATGGCGAAATGCTCGAAGACACAAATTCGCTTGGCGGGGCTCACATGTTATAATCCAAGCAGCGAACACAAAGATGTTAATCAGACGGATCTGATCTACATTTCCCGCAGTCTGATCTTCATTTCCCGCAGTCTGATCTTCATCGTTGTTTGCAAATGGCAAAAAGAGCCCCAGAAGCCGCCTTGGTGTTGTGGTTGTGCTACTCGCCTCATAAGCCAGGGGGTCGTGCTTTCAATCGCGAGCTTCTCCAGACGTTCAGATGAGTCTTTAAACCGAGGCGGGATGTAAAACACACACACACACACACACACACACACACACACACACACACACACACACACACACACACACACACACACACACACACACACACACACACACACACACAATAAGAGCACAGCAAGCCCGCCCACAAGATAAATTTCGAAGGACAATCCCTTACAACCTGCAAAATCATGTAATGCACACCCCTCTAAATATCCCTTCATACAGAGAAAGCCGGGTTTATCGATGTTTTTATTATTTTCCTTATTTTTGCTCCGATAAGAATTTATTATTACTTTATTACTGCTGTACGTCAATTTGTCCCCCCCCCCCGACCCCGAAATTGTTTTTCGGGGAGACATATTAATTTCCCTCTGGGTGTCTGTCTGTCTGTCCGTCACAAAATCGTGTCCGCTCTATAACTTGAAAACCGTTCAAGCTATCTTCACGAAACGTCATATCAATATTGATCAATATTAGACGACGTTCAGATACTTTTTGAGTTATCTCCCTGGGAAGTTTGTCGGAATGTATGTATGTATGTATGTTTTGTTTGTTTGAATTGAGGTTTAACGTCCCCGTCAACACTGTAAAGGTCATTTTGGAGACGTTGCTTCCAATTTTGTGGGACTTTTACCCGACATTGAGATGAAATGACATCTCAAGCCCTGTCGCCCAATGAAACCAATAGGGTTAATTAGCATGGACGGTCCGCCTCGCACCGGGGTTCCTGGATAGGCTTAGATCCTCTATACTAGTGTGCGGGCCGGATTCATAGATGTAGGTAGGTAGGTAGGTAGGTAGGGTAGGGTAGGTAGGTAGGTAGGTAAATCGTGTTCGGTCAATTACTTTCTTATTTTTAGATGGATTTTGAAATTACTTGACAGAAATATTAACCACCATGAGACGATGTGTGTTGCGCATGACGCAGGTCGGTACCTCAAAGGTCAAGATCAAACTTAGAGGTCAAAAGTCAAAAAGGGGCCTTTTTCGTGTTTGGCCAATAACTTTCTCATTTTTAGATGGATTTTGAAATTACTTGGCATAAATGTTAACTACAATGAGACGGAATGTCGCACGCATGATTCAGGTTGGTTCCTCAAAGGTCAATGTCATACATAGAGGTCAAGGTAAAAGATGGGCCTTTTTTCGTGTTTGGTCAATAACTTTCTTATTTTTAGATGGATTTTGAAATTGCTTGGCAAATGTTAACCTGACCACCATGAGACGATGTGTTGTGCGCATGATCCAGTTCTGTACCTCAAAGGTCAAGGTCATACATAGAGGTCAAATGTTAATAGGGGATATTTTGTGTTCGGCCAATAACTTTCTTATTTTTAGATGGATTTTGAAATTACTGGGCAGAAATGTTAACCGCTATGAGACGATGTGTTGCGTGCATGACCCAGGTTGGTACATCAAAGGTCAAGGTCATACTTAGAGGTCAAAGTTCTAAAAAGGTTGTTTTTTTTTCGTGTTTGTTTATTAACTTTCTTATTTGTCTATGGGTTTTGAAATTACTTGGCAGAAATTAGTACCTCAAAGATCAAGGTCATACTAAGAGTTCAAATGTAAAAGGGGGCCTTTTTTAGTGTTCAGTCAATAACGTATTCCTGGATGGATTGTGAAATTACTTGGCAGAAATGTTAACCATCATGAGACGCTAGACCCAGGTCGGTATGTCCAAGGTCAAGGTCGTACTAGGAGGTCAAAGTTTAAAAAAAAGTATTTTTTTTTGTGTGTGTGTCCAGTCAATACTTTTTTATTTCTTGATGGACATTTTAAAGTAACCTTGCAGAAATGTGCACCTTCATTAGACGATGAGTCGTGTGCAAGTCCATACCTCCAATGTCAAGGTCATACGTAGAGGTCAAAGCTAAAAAAGGGGGCCTTTTTGTGTACAGTCAATAACTTTCTTTTTCTTTGATGGGTTATGAAATTACTTGGCAGAAATGTTAACCATCATGAGACGATGTGTTGTACCTCAAAGGTCAAGGCCATACAAAGGTAAAAAAAAGACTTTTTTGTATACGGTCAATGACTTTCTTATGATCTTTCTTAAGTTACTTTGCAGAAATGTTCATCTTCATTAGATGATGTGTTGCACACAAGATCCAGGTCAATACCCCCCAATGTCAAGGTCATACTTAGAGGTAGCAAATGGGGGAGATATCCATAATTTTGGTAGAAAAACAAATTCTAGTTCTGCATAGTTGTTTTTTTACAAAAGAAATGTTGATAGCCGTCTTTACCTCCTCGACATTTTACAAAGATTGTTAATTTTTAGTTTTTTTTTGTTTTTTTTTCATTAAGAATACTTATTTAGTTTCCTTATGATGCATTTTAAATATTTTTGCGGTCAGTTTTTATCACGGTGTCCTTTCGAAGGCGCCGTTAAAATTTATGGACTTTCATTGTCTACCCCCACGTAGACTATGTTTGTTTGATTTGAGGTTTAACGTCCCCGTCAACACTGTATAGGTCATTTTGGAGACGTTTCTTCCAATTTTATGGAACTTACCCGACACCGAGATGAAATCGTAAGTCAAGCCCGGTCGCCCGATGAAACCAATAGTGTTTATAAGCATGGACGGGCCGACTCGCACCGCTTTGCCTGGACAGGCTTAGCTCATCTAAGCGGTTTACCAGTACTCGTGCGCGGTCGGTTTCAGCTCTGCGTGGAAGCATCATGCAGTCCAACATTTTCTTCAGGCCCCGATGGGCGGGGGCCGGCGTAGACTTAAGGATAGCTTGTGCTATGGAAGCATTTAATAAAAGGACATTGTGACTGGCTTTCTATTGACTGGTTTCACTTTTCATAGACGGGGCTTTTTTCCATCTGATTACACCCAGGACACCCAAACGATGGTTACTTGTGTATTAATTGCCGGTAATTACCGGAACGCTGTCAGGAAAGGAGTGTGGTAGCTCACTGGTTAGTGCAGGAGACCCTGGTTTGATTCACGGCAGCGGTAATAAAATTTTGGAATCCGAACATGCTCCATTGGCATCATTTGCAGGGATGAATGCCACAAAGTGCACCGTCCTTCGGATCGGGACGTTAACTGCCCCCCCCCCCCCCCCCCCCCCCGGGTGCAGACAGAATAATCCCCTGTGCAGGTAAAAGATCGCTACCGTAATTGCATGGTTACTGTGTAGGCTTTCATTATGCAAATCTCGAGTGTATGCAATGTACACCTGCCTAGAATGCTCGCGAGGGCTGTTTGTTTGTTTGTTTGATTTGAGGTTTTACGTCCCCCGTCAACACTGTAAAGGTCATTTTGGAGACGTTGCTTCCAATTTTGTGGGACTTTTACCCGACATTGAGATGAAATGACATCTCAAGCCCTGTCGCCCAATGAAACCAATAGGGTTTATTAGCATGGACGGTCTGCCTCGCACCGCGGTTCCTGGACAGGCTTAGATCCTCTAAGCGGTTTACCAGTACTAGTGTGCGGGCTGGATTCAGCTCTGCGTGGAAGCATCATGCAGCCCATATATTTCTTTAAGCCTCTTTGGGCGGGGGCGCTCGCGAGGGCTGAGAAAGAAAGAAAAATTATCACCTGGACATGCATGATTTCTCTCCCGCTTGCAAAATAAACATAAATTCGTGGTTTACACGATGCTCACTTCGCCCTCATCTAGTTCTTCACACTGCTCGGAAGATTTTTTTTTTTTTTTATTTTTTATAAGGTTAACCTAGAATGTGCAATAAAAAAGTTAATCTAAAATGCGTAAATGTAGGCATGTAGTGCAAGTAGTTGTACGTGAAAGATCGGTAAATTTGTTTTTATGTCACGTTGGAGAGAAAATTTAGAAATCCTTATTTGTAATCTGTGACTGTTATACACTTACATATAAACTGACATATTATTACAGCATACGCATGGTAAGATTTGTCATTCTAGTGCTGCATAAATTTATGTGTGCTAAACTTAGACTCAAGCTTTTTGTGAAAGCTAATACTTGTTACTTTGACACCCATGTGCTAAAATGGTGTGTTGAATACCATTTTTCACACAAAAAAGTTGTGGTTTTCTAGTCCAAACATAAATTGTGAACACTCGCTGGAACCGTCTCAATGAACTGGAAATAAGAAAACATGTCAAACATTTTAATTTGCAAACGTCTCCAAAATGACCTATACAGCGTTGGCGGGGACGTTAAACCTCAATCAAACAAACAAACAAACATGTATTTAGAAAATGACTGAAATTCCTGCAAACAGTGAAGGCCCGGATTAGACGCCGCGATGCGCGGCGTCTGATCTGGGCCTTCACTTTTTGCCAGTGAGCCGTTTTGGGTTTCCTGCATAAAATGTGTAGCAGGAAGTAGTTTCCTTCATGTGAAATTGCACGACCCGCAGAAAAAGCAACCGACTGAAGTCGGTTGATTTCTAAGAGTGCCCTAAAATCACTGTGTCATTCTGTCAGTCTGTCATTCTGTCAGTCTGTCAGTCCGTCCGTCCGTCCGTAACCCGTTTGTGAAAATTGGTGATAGTGACTTAACCGCTTGGAATATTTAAACAATTTTTGGCATACTGATAGATATCAATGAGATCTAACCAATGAGCTTGCAAAATATTACATTCCATTTAGTATAGCCTCGCCGAGGCAAAAAATGTGAAAATTTTTGAACTGCTTCTCCTCGGAAACCGTTGGGCCGATTGAAGTCAAATTTCATATGGAGCCTCTATGGGATGGGGGAAACCAAAATTTGCTCATGGGGTCCAGGTCACATGACAAAAATGGCCGCCAAGCCATATATGGTCTGTCTGTCTGTCCGTCCGTAACCCGTTTGTGAAAATTGGTGATAGTGACTTAACCGCTTGGAATTTTAAACAATTTTTGGCATACTGATAGATATCAATGAGATCTAACCAATGAGCTTGTGAAATATTACATTCCATTTAGTATAGCCTCGCCGAGGCAAAAAATGTGATAATTTTTTAACTGCTTCTCCTCGGAAACCGTTGGGCCGATTCAAGTCTAACTTCATATGGAGCCTCTATGGGATAGGGAAACCAAAATTTGCTCATGGGGTCCAGGTCACATGACCAAAATGGCCGCCAAGCCATATATGGTAAAAACCCATCATAAATAGTCTTCTCCAGAACCACTGGGCAGATTTCCACGAAACTTGATAAATAGCATCTGGGACGTAAGCCCATCATAAATTGCTAAAATGGTGACCCTGGGTTGACCTTGACCTTCTTTGGGTCTGTCCGTAACCCGTTTGTGAAAATTGGTGATAGTGACTTAACCGCTTGGAATATTTAAACAATTTTTGGCATACTGATAGATATCAATGAGATCTAACCAATGCGCTTGCGAAATATTAATTCCATTTAGTATAGCCTCGCCGAGGTGAAAAATGTGAAAATTTTCGAACTGCTTCTCCTCGGAAACCGTTGGGCCGATTGAAATCAAATTTCATATGAAGCCTCTATGGGACGGGGGAAACCAAAATTTGCTCATGGGGTCCAGGTCACATGACCAAAATGGCCGCCAAGCCATATATGGTCTGTCTGTCTGTCTGTCTGTCTGTCCGTCCGTAACCCGTTTGTGAAAATTGGTGATAGTGACTTAACCGCTTGTAATATTTAAACAATTTTTGGCATACTGATAGATATCAATGAGATCTTACCAATGAACTTGCGAAATATTACATTCCATTTAGTATAGCCTCGCCGAGACGAAAATGTGAAAATTTTCGAACCGCTTCTCCTCGGAAACCGTTGGGCCGTTTGAAGTCAAATTTCATATGGAGCATCTATGGCGACCCGCAGAAAAAGCAACCGACTGAAGTCGGTTGATTTCTGAGAGTGCCCTAAAATCACTGTGTCATTCTGTCAGTCTGTCCGTCCGTCCGTAACCCATTTGTGAAAATTGGTGATAGTGACTTAACCGCTTGGAATATTTAAACAATTTTTGACATACTGATAGATATCAATGAGATCTAACCAATGAACTTGCGAAATATTACATTCCATTTAGTATAGCCTCGCCGAGGCAAAAAATGTGAAAATTTTTGAACTGCTTCTCCTCGGAAACCGTTGGGCCGATTGAAGTCAAATTTCATATGGAGCCTCTATGGGATGGGGGAAACCAAAATTTGCTCATCGGATCCAGGTAACATGACCAAAATGGCCGCCAAGCCATATATGGTCTGTCTGTCTGTCCGTCCGTAACCCGTTTGTGAAAATTGGTGATAGTGACTTAACCGCTTGGAATATTTAAACAATTTTTGACATACTGATAAATATCAATGAGATCTAACCAATGAGCTTGCGAATAATTACTTTCCATTTAGAATAGCCTCGCCGAGGCAAAAAATGTGAAAATTTTTGAACTGCTTCTCCTTGGAAACCGTTGGGCCGATTGAAGTCAAATTTCATATGGAGCCTCTATGGGATAGGGAAACCAAAATTTGCTCATGGGGTCCAGGTCACATGACCAAAATGGCCGCCAAGCCATATATGGTAAAAACCCATCATAAATAGTCTTCTCCAGAACCACTGGGCAGATTTCCACGATTCTTGATAAATAGCATCTGGGACGTAGGCCCATCATAAATTGCTAAAAAGGTGACCCTGGGTTGACCTTGACCTTCTTTGGGTCCGTCCGTAACCCGTTTGTGAAAATTGGTGATAGTGACTTAACCGCTTGGAATATTTAAACAATTTTTTGCATACTGATAGATATCAATGAGATCTTACCAATGAACTTGCAAAATATTACATTCCATTTAGTACAGCCTCGCCGAGGCAAAAAATGTGAAAATTTTTGAACTGCTTCTCCTCGGAAACCGTTGGGCCGATTGAAGTCAAATTTCATATGGAGCCTCTATGGGATGGGGGAAACCAAAATTTGCTCATGGGGTCCAGGTCACCTGACAAAAATGGCCGCCAAGCCATATATGGTCTGTCTGTCTGTCCGTCCGTAACCCGTTTGTGAAAATTGGTGATAGTGACTTAACCGCTTGGAATTTTAAACAATTTTTGGCGTACTGATAGATATCAATGAGATCTAACCAATGAGCTTGTGAAATATTACATTCCATTTAGTATAGCCTCGCCGAGGCAAAAATGTGATGATTTTTGAACTGCTTCTCCTCGGAAACCGTTGGGCCGATTCAAGTCAAATTTCATATGGAGCCTCTATGGGATAGGGAAACCAAAATTTGCTCATGGGATCCAGGTCACATGACCAAAATGGCCGCCAAGCCATATATGGTAAAAACCCATCATAAATAAAATCTTCTCCAGAACCACTGGGCAGATTTCCACGAAACTTGATAAATAGCATCTGGGACGTAGGTCCATCATAAATTGCTAAAATGGTGACCCTGGGTTGACCTTGACCTTCTTTGGGTCCGTCCGTAACCCGTTTGTGAAAATTGGTGATAGTGACTTAACCGCTTGGAATATTTAAACAATTTTTTGCATACTGATAGATATCAATGAGATCTAACCAATGAACTTGCGAAATATTACATTCCATTTAGTATAGCCTCGCCGAGGTGAAAAATGTGAAAATTTTCGAACTGCTTCTCCTCGGAAACTGTTGGGCCGATTAAAATCAAATTTCATATGAAGCCTCTATGGGACGGGGGAAACCAAAATTTGCTCATGGGGTCCAGGTCACATGACCAAAATGGCCGCCAAGCCCTATATGGTCTGTCTGTCTGTCTGTCCGCCCGTAACCCGTTTGTGAAAATTGGTGATAGTGACTTAACCGCTTGGAATATTTAAACAAGTTTTGGCATACTAATAGATATCAAAGAGATCTCACCAATGAACTTGCGAAATATTACATTCCATTTAGTATAGCCTCGCCGAGACGAAAATGTGAAAATTTTCGAACTGCTTCTCCTTGGAAACCGTTGGGCCGTTTGAAGTCAAATTTCATATGGAGCCTCTATGGGATGGGGGAAACCAAAATTTACTCATGGGGTCCAGGTCACATGACCAAAATGGCCGCCAAGCCATATATGGTAAAAACCCTTCAAAAATAGTCTTCTCCAGAACCACTGGGCAGATTTCCACGAAACTTGATAAATAGCATCTGGGACGTAGGCCCATCATAAATTGCTAAAATGGTGACCCTGGGTTGACCTTGACCTTCTTTGTGCCTAGGTCAAACTTTGACACATATGCTTTTGTATTGGAAAAGTGAGAATGCATTTTATCCTGCAAACGATTCAGAATACAGTACTAAAGTATAAGATATATTTTTGTTCCTTACGATAAGGCGCATTTTTTGGGGGAACCGTTTTAGGACCAGGTCACATGACCAAAATGGCCGCCATACCCATATATGGTAACACTCATAAAGCTAAAAGCATCCGGCGGGTCGTGCACTTCAGCTGAAGCACTGTTTTAACAACATATTTAATAGACGGAATACGGCATATACTAAAATGCTGAGTTGAGTCTCTGAGCTGAGTCTATGAGCTGAGTGTCTGAGTTGCGTTGATGAGCCACAGCATCAGAAAATCTTGACATGATAATCAGAGTTCATTAAAAAGTGTCACCTTTTACATTTCTACTAGTTTGGCTGACCCTAAGGGCAAGTAGACCTTATACATTAAATGCATACAGTATTACTGCAGTAATGGCATATGTTTTGTAACCAGCCTGCTCCCTGTTACTAGGACTCTGTAACTTTTTCATGAAAGGGTTTACATTAACTTTTCTCAGAATGCCCACATGTGTGACAGACAAAAACAACTGTTTCCTGTGGTGGATATATTATTCAACTAATATTTATTTAATTCAGCTCTGTTAAAGAGACTGGGCCTAGTACACGAAAGTCAGTGAATTGAAGTTGAATGTCCCCACAAACACTTTTAAGGTAATTTTGGAGACATTGCTTCCAAGTTCACGGAACTTTTACCCGACATTGAGATAAAATGACATTTAAAGCCGAAATCATTAGGGTTTATAAGCATGGACGGTCCGCCTCGCAACACTTTACCTCGACAGGCTCAGACTTCTATTTCACAGTCTATTTCTTCAGGGGCACATTTCGTCTGCTGAGTGCAATAACGGTGTAACTGACCTTTTGGCCAAAATAGTTTTTTTGCATAAATGGGTGCCTTAGGACTTGACACACTTGGTAAATAAGTTCTAAAGCTGGATTCTGCCTCAATCATGATTTATTTCAGCATTTTGGAAATTTTTTGTCAGTTACACCGTTTTTGCTCTGACTTTTAGAAGAAAAGTTGGCGCAAAAACAGTGTAAGAGCACTTACCCCATTTTTGCGCAAAGTTTTTTAATACCTCAAAAATATTGAATCCTGCTGCTTGATATTTCAGAATAAGCATGTAAGTACCATTACTATAGGGAACAAAGTACTAGAACCCCCTTCTCAGAAGGATACTATTTTTATCAGAGAATTCAATTTATTAGCCTCTTAACAGTGATAGAATTCGTTAAATAAACACCAGTTGATGGCTGAAGCAGTTATCTCTAATATCACTTACTTGATGTTTATACATGCAAAAGATGTGCTTTTTGAATGGAAAGGATAATTCATGAAGCGTTGTTATATATAGTGGTTTGTTTCAATGATATGGTATCACCTATAGGCAGATATAATACCCACAGCACTGAGTTAATGCTGGAGCTTGTATCTAGCAGTGAATCTCCCATCAGGGGTCATAAAAAATGACTTGTATAAATAATCAGATTTCATGACCATGCTGCCTGAATTTTCATAACTTCTACCTTGTTCCTATTAGTACCATGCAGAATGTATAAAATGTGACCAAGTAGCTCATCATAAGAGCTTTCAGGTATAAATTCAGCTCGTGGAAGCCGCTTGGCTGATTGGTTAATTTTATCAGACTCTTCATGTAGCTAAAGTAAACTATTCCCTGTCACAGGAATTAACAACACAGATGTTATCATGTAGAAACTATGAGCTGCATCATGTCAAAAGGTGTCTAACATATTTACAGTCAGCAAAATATCTCGCTAGTCTGCTTATGTGAGCAGTCTATGCAGTTATACTGGATTCCTATAGGTACTGATTAGTAATTATAGAGGTTATGAACACTTTTCACGCTTATCAGAGCCTATACTGCTTTCATCTGCATAAGACCCTTTCTGTATGTAGCAGAGTGGTTAAAGGGATTCTCAGCAAAAACAATAAAACAAACAGCAGGGAATCATTACTGACAGGTATTTTAAACAGTATTTCTCAATGAACTCTGAAACCTCTGTAAAACACTGAATTTGTTCAACCGATCAGATTAGACTGGCACCCACACGGTGAATAGCATACTTATAGCAGAAGCTAGATGCTCTTGTCTAATGTGCTCTTGATGTGACCTTTTACCTACCAAGTGTCTTTAATTTACTGATTTACCGTGTAAAAAGGCAAAGAAAAAATGTTTGTTCATTTACACCGTTTTAGCGCTGGATGCACTTACACCGTTTTTGCACCAAAAACACTCGGCGCAGAAATGGTGTATCAACCCTTAAATGCTAAATATTTCTTTTCAAATGTCATTTATTCAACAATACAGTCCTGGGACGAAGTGTCTGGCTAGCCTCTGAAATCAAATTTGGCCCCATGGTGTGATGATTAGTGATAATGAGTTTCAAAGGCACTTAATAAATGCAGCCCTTATCAGATTAATGATTGATTTAACGGTTGTTATTTTACAGAAGAAACCAGGTTCTGTGTAATCACCAACAACAGGTAGCATGTTCATCACACAGCAGTTGAGTATTTCAGTGGGTCATGAATGAATGTATAACTTGTTCCAATTTTTTGGTTAAAATGGGCTACCTTTATTCAAATCAGCCTCAAATCTTATCCTGCTGAACATGACAGCCTTTATCTTTGCAATCATTGTAGCTCCAGATCGGATGGCTTGGATGCCATCTGATCAGGATCCACACTGTCAGGCAGTTTGTGAATTGAACAAATACTTTATATAAGGTAATTTGATTGGCTGGTAGTCAGTCAATGATGTGTCTAAATTAATTTATTCCTCAGGATAATGGTTAAACTTTGATCGCTCAATTAAGAGCATAAAGCACAGCAATGAGCATCCTCACAGTCTGGTTAGTATTTCCTGTGTACTTTTCATCCCAAGTACTTTTCTGCAGACAGGTAATCATTATTCAGACTTTGAGCTAACTCTGCATGGGTCTAATAAACCCTATTGGTTTCATTGGGCGACAGGGCTTGAGATGTCATTTCATCTCAACGTAGTGTAAAAGTCCCACAAAATTGGAAGCAACGTCTCCAAAATGACCTTTACAGTGTTGACGGGGACGTTAAACCTCAAATCAAACAAACAAATCTGCATGTCGTCCCGACATTATATTTTGTATATTCAACAGAATGATTGAATATTGCTGTCCCGTTTAACCCCTTTGTACCGGTCCCCAACGGGATACTGACAAACAGTGCAGGTCCAATTCATGTGCCACAGAACAGGACCGTCACTGTTTGCAAAAAGTTCAGCCATTTCCGTTCCAAATAAAATTTAAAGATAATAAAAAGTGTCATCCCCAAATTTTGAAATGGACTCCTGCTATATATAGAGAAGAAGATTCCATTTGGTACAAAGGGGTAGCCCCTATGTGCTTTTAGCGCCCGGTTACCTTACAAAATCTATGAATAATTCAATTGCCAGTTAGCAAGTCCATGCAATGAGCAACCTTATACATGGACTAAAATTGGGGTTTGCAAGCAGTGATTTTCTTATTTCTACTTTAAAACATTGCTTGTGGGATTTGGTTTTATTTGTTGTATTGGAGTTTAAGGGCCCTGTCAACACTATTGAGGTCAGTTTACATATCCATACTTTTTCCTGGGTAGGCTAGTACAGTGCACATTCTTTCACCAGAAACTGACAACTGCCCTTCTTGAATCAGCGGAAGGGAGATAATGACCATAGAAAAGATTTCATGATCAAACTCCACGGAAGAATGTTGCCGACCCCGGTAGGTATCAAACCTGCATCCTCCTTTTCACCAGTCAGACACGCATCCGACGCGGCTACCGAGGTCTGCAATGTTGGAATTGGTTAGAACGGCTTCAATGAGGCGGCTTTAACTAGCACATACACTCATGCTGTATTAATAATGTTCCACAGAGACTCAGAGCAAATCCGTGTATGGAAATGGTGAGGGGTTAGGGGATATGTAGTATTGATAGGTATAAACACACTCTAGTGATTCGGAAATGGTGAGGGGTGGGGGATATGTAGTAGTGATAGGTATAAATACACTTTAGTGATTCTATGATTATAATAATTTCACCGTGACAGACAATATTACAATCCAAGAGAAAACAACTGGGTCAGGGAAATCAAATTCTAACACAGGGTCAGTCACTGAAACATTTGAGAAATGTGCATTACGCTAACAAGCCCATGCAAACATATGGCAATTTTTCCCGGCTGAAGGAATGACATTAATCATATAAAGATTCAGGTCACAGAAACAGCCACTTAAATGAACCATTGAAAATATTCAGTTACAGAGTTTGCTGCATTAGATAAACAAATCATGAGTAAAAATGACATTGTTTTATGACTATATCATCCAGATGTGAAAATGCTCTTATCAATCTTATTCTGCTTGATAAAAACCCTGATCAGTCATAATACTGGCTAGATTTAAAACAAACACATGGTATGGGATTGTCTTGTTGAGCAGCATGTACAATAGAGTACTCGGAGACTCAGCTCAGAGACTCAGCTCAAAGACTCAGCTCACAGACTCAACTCAGCATTTTAGTATATGCCACGGAATACCTAGGCTGACAGGTTAACGAAATATTACATGAATTCATTCATGTACATGAATTCATTCATGTAGGCTAAAGACTTTTGTTTGTTTGTTTGATTTGAGGTTTAACGTCCCCGTCAACACTGTATAGGTCATTTTGGAGACGCTGCTTCCAATTTTGTGGGCCTTCTACCCGATATCGGCCAATGAAACCAATAGGGTTTATAAGCGTGGACAGTCCGACTCGGCAGGCTTAGATCCTCTAAGTGGCTAAGCGGCTTACCAGTACTCGTGTGTGGTCGGGTTCAGTTCTGCGTGAAAGCATCATGCAGCCCATATACTTCTTTAAGCCCCGATGGGCGGGGGCTTTCCTCAAACTTGGCATACTATTTCAATAGTCTAATTGAATTTACAAAAATAATGGTCAGATTTCAAAATAATTTGGTAGCAATGATCCTTGGGTGTTAGACTTTTCAAAATACATAGCTCGCATGGGACTGGGCCCACCTGAGCTCTGGGGAGCATAGTGGCCCATGGCCTTTTTTTTTTTCAAAAGCTGTATTTAGAAAATGATTAAAATTCCTGCAAACTGTGAAGGCCCGGATCAGACGCCGCGTCACGCGGCGTCTGATCCGGGCCTTCACTGTTTGCCAGTGAGCCGTTTTGGGTTGGTGGATACGATCGATTTTCTAGCAGGAAGTATTTTCCTTACACATAATTTAAATCCAAGATGAAAAATACAACATATTAAAATACGAGGAGGCGATAGACTGAACGGTTAACGAAATATAACATGTAAGTTTTTCATGTAGGCTAAAGGTTTTTGTTTGTTTGATTGATTTGAGGTTTAACGTCCCCGTCAACACTGTGTAGGTCATTTTTGAGACGTTGCTTCCAATTTTGTGGGACTTCTACCCGACATTGAGATGAAATGTCATCTCAAGCCCTGCCGCCCAATGAAACCAATAGGGTTTATTAGCATGAACAGTCCGACCCGACAGGCTTAGATCCTCTAAGTGGCCAAGCGGCTTTCCAGTACTCGTGTGCGGTCGATTTCAGTTCTGCGTGGAAGCATCATGCAGCCCATCTATTTCTTTAAGGGCCAGATCACATTGTAAACCACTTTTTGTACAAAGAAAAGTGTGTTTTACATGGGTATACATGTACATTATTTTCGTCCTAAAACATAGATTGTGGTTGCACGTTAGAACCGCCTCATTGGCCCATAATCTATGTTTCGGTCTCACTGAGGCGGTTCTAACGAACACCCACAATCTATGTTTATAATAGTAGATGTACAGGTTGTAAATATCATGTAACAGGCAAATCAGAAAATATACTTCGCATGGGTGTGTTGTCCTTATGATTTGTTTGTTTGCTTGTTTGAGTTTTACGCCCAGCCAACACTTTAGGGTCATATGGAGACGAGTCTCGATTTTAAGACACATCCGCTCCTTATTTCCTAGCTTTTTCTTTAGGTGGTAGGGCTTGAGATGTCGATTTCATCTCAATGTCGGGTAAAAGTTCCACAAAATCAAAAGCAACGTCTCCAGAATGACCTAAACAGTGCTGACGGGGGCGTAAAACCTCAGTTCAAACAAGTGATGTGTTCTCGCTAGAATCATAGCATTGATGAGACGATTTTAACGAGAATCACAAAATATTACTTGACCCTTTTTGTACCAAATGGAATCTTCCTCCTTATATATAGCAGGAGTCCATGTCAAACTTTAGGGGTGTTTAGTTGTGTTTTCTTCAAAATCTATTTGGAAAATGGCTGAACTTTTAGCAAACAGTGGAGGCCCTGATCAGACGCCGCGTTCAGCGGCGTCTGATCTGGGCCTGCACTGTTTGCCAGGGTACCCCCTTTAGGGGTTCCAGTCTGAAATGGGTTAAAGGAACTAAAGACTATTCTGATTTCATGTATGATTTCGAAATTTTTCGTAAAACCAATTAAAGCGCTTTTTCATCCGAAAAGTACTGATATTTTTCTTATTTTTGCATGAAAACATATTTTTGTGGGTACGCATAAGAAGCGCTTCGTCGAGGCTCCTCTAATGAGTAGCCACAAGATGCGTTTCGTGCAGACCTAAGTAAAAATAATATGCGGATACCCATACTTATCTGGTGCTATGCTTTGCAAGGTCACGGTGAAGGTCACAAGGTCACAAGGTCACAAACACTGGTGCCAACAAATGGGGGACTTAGCACAAGAAATGCACATGCCACATCTAATTTTACCGGCATTGGCTCGGTGAGGCGCTTCTGACGGTGATTACCCACAATGTATGTTTTCGTACAGAAATAAGAAAATATGTGGATACCCCACTCTTATCTGGGGCTTTGCTAAGGTCACCTTGAAAGTCACAAGGTCAAAAACATGGACGCCAACAGAAAGGTCTTAACACAAAAAAATTCACATACAACTTTTAAATGTATGGCCAGTGCTAAAGTTTTTGTCTCAAACAGACAAACAAACAGACAGACGGGCAAAGTTATATGCCCCGAACCTTCGATTCATGGCATTAAAAACATGTCCGTAAGAAATAATGGCGTCCAACATGGTGTCAGAAAATGATAAATATAATAGGTAAAAATGATAACATCTTTATTATTTCGACTTTCAACATAGATCGTGGGTGCTCGTTAGAACCGCCTCAGTGAGGCGGTTCTAACGAGTACCCACAACCTATGTCTTGGAGCAAAAATAAGAAAAATAATGTATACCCCTTTAAACCCCAGTTTTCTCTATATTAAGTGGGGTATAGGGGGTCTTCATTTCACGGTCTTGTTCACGTGATGGGGTCATAAAATGGGTGTGCGAAGATCCCTAAAATTTATTTTAGAGCAGATATATAAAGTGGGAGTTCAAGGGGGGGGGGGGGGTAAAAACAATGTAGGCGTCTTTTCGTGTTGTCATAAAGCATTTCCATAATGTCACATGGGTGTCTTATCACAATGGTTGCTACTGGAATGTTTCTTTATAGTTTTTGACGGACGGTAAAAAATGGCGGAAGAACTAACCATGGATGAACACAAGATCCCGATTTCAGACTTGTACAGCAGACTGAATACAGATCCCGACAAGGTATGCGTGCGTGTGTGCGTGCGTGCGCGCTCGAGAGAGATAGAGAGAAAGAGTGAACTGAACCAACTATCTCGTATTCCATGAAGCGAGTAGCTTAACTGCACGAAGGTTTCTTTCTTGTGATGGAACAATGGTAGCAAAATATGAAGAAAACAAATGAGCAAAACAGACATTAATTGAGCGAATTTGTGTTTTCGAGCATTCCGTCATGACAAAATTTAACTGCGCATGCCCAGCCTTTCAGAGGGGCCAGGGATATGGCTTTCTGTCTGAAGGTTCCTCTTGATTCACTGCTTGTATGAGCGAGCAGCGAAGGTTCTGGCGAGACTGCGCGGATGCGCAGGCTCGCCTGAACCTTCGCTGCTCGCATAGGCGTAAGTACAAAAATCGCTTGACGGGACCCAATTGATCTTTTAACCTTTACATTCTTGGAGCAGATTTCTTATTCTTCAGATAAATTTTAGACTTGAAATTTTATACGAATCGTCTGTACATCAGATGATTCACATGCAATTTCAAGCCCCTTTCTCCGAGAAAAAGACTATTCGTTTGCAAGGTCAAGCCTAAAGTTCTCTGAAAAAGGAAGGAAAACAAAAACGCCGTAGATTTTTTTATTGTTAAGTACCGAATTACGGTTATAATTTCAGTTTGATTTACCCTCAACAAACCCGCTGTCATGTTTGTTTAAGTTATTATAGACATCAAGTGTCATCAAGTACCTCCATAAAAAGGGGTTATCTCCTAAGGACCACAATGCCGATATGGTTGCTACATTAGGGGATGATGCTCCTTCGTATGCAACCGTGAAAAGGTGGGCAGCAAATTTTAAGATGGGCAAGGACAGCCTTGAAGATGATGACCGGTGTGGACGACCCACAACGGCAACAACTGAGGAAACCATCAGCCAAGTGCACAGGGCCGTGATGGATGACAGGCGTTTAACTGTGAATCAGTTAGCTAACACTGTTGGCATCTCCCGTGAACGAGTAGAGAACATTCTACACAGTGAATTAGGAATGTCGAAGGTTTCCGCCAGATGGGTGCCACGGCTTTTGACGCCTGACCAAAAGTTGACCAGACTGAACCTGTCACAAGCCAACTTGGCTATTTTTGAAGCAGACCAAGATGGTTTTCTTGACCGTTTTGTCACTCAGGATGAGTGTTGGGTTCATCACTTTGAGCCAGAGACCAAAAGACAATCCATGCAATGGTAGCACCCTGGCTAGCTCCATCACCAGAAAACTTGTAAACAAAGGTAGGTCTCGAAGAGTTTTATCACCATTTTTTCTTTGTAAGCTATTTATAAAAGAAATCCGACAATGCAGTACCACATAGAAATGAGTTAACTTTGTACCCCGCTAGAATTTGCCATGGAAATTTGCAGCGCTGGAGTATGAATGAAAGTAAACTTTTTATCACGGACCCGAAAAATTGTCAATTTATGTCAACACGGAGATTTTGGCGGACGATGTTTTCATTTTCCGTCAAAAGTACGGCCTTCACACCCCCAGAAGAAACAACCCTAGTGAAATGAAACATGGGACAGTTGAAATAAGCAAAATATTTTGGGCGTGATTACGTAACTTGCGACTTTCGACGAAATTACTGTCCGAGCTAGTCTTCTCGACAAGGAGCTAGTTCACTCGACATTGAGATAGTGCCCTCAAAGATGAAACATTCATCAGATGACTGGGGCCTGATTCGATGTCTTCGATGTCTTTCTATGGTCCCACCCAGTTTATCCAACTGGTTTGTTTACCTCTGGCTAGTGGGCCTGGTAGTTAAGTGTGCTATCTGTCTGGTTTAACCATTTAGCTGCAAACTCAAATTAAGATTTGACATAATACATTGTTATATTGAATATTCGATTTTCTTTTCAGATGGGCGCTTTCCATGGAAAAAAGTTCCAAAGGACTATTCCTGAACAGACAAAAATACCGGACATGCAACAAAAAAAAAAAAAAATATATATATATATATATATATATATATATATATATATATATATATATATATATATATATATATATATATATATATATATATATATATATATATATATATATATATATGTGCTAGATAATCGGGCGCCTCTTGACTTGTAATTCCCTAGATTATTATAATTATTCATGAATCATTCGACTAAGTATCATCCCTATATTTTGAGTATTATACCCGATAGGGGATCTAATTAAAATGCTTTTATGCCGTCTGTCTGTCCGTCTGTCTATCTGTCCGTCCGACTGTACGTTTGTTCGTTCGTTCATCCGTCTTCCAATGGACCCATCCATTCAAATACCCACCCACTTATCCTTCTCAGTAGTGTATCCATCCATCCATCCATCCATTCGATTCCAAGCAACACTTGCTGCTAATGTTGGACATATCCGGTATAAGGATATGTGATTTTGATTTTTCGGGTGTGTGGACTTATTCCGTAGTGCTGTAACTCTGTAGTGAGTCTGTGGATAAGTGAGCGACTATTCATTAAACGTGATCAAATGCTGGAAATATTGTAAATCAATTAATATTTGAGGTATGGTACTTGTGGTGCCTTTTCATTGAATCTGAGTATTGCACGACCCGCAGAAAAAGCGACCGACTGAAGTCGGTTGATTTTCTAAGAGTGCCCTAAAATCACCGTGTCATTCTGTCAGTCTGTCTGTCCGTCCGTAACCCGTTTGTGAAAATTGGTGATAGTGACTTAACCGCTTGGAATATTTAAACAATTTTTGGCATACTGATAGATATCAATGAGATCTAACCAATGAACTTGTGAAATATTACATTCCATTTAGTATAGCCTCGCCGAGGCGAAAAATGTGAAAATTTTCGAACTGCTTCTCCTCGGAAACCGTTGGGCCGATTGAAGTCAAATTTCATATGGAGCCTCTATGGGATGGGTTAAACCAAAATTTGCTCATGGGGTCCAGGTCACATGACAAAAAAGGCCGCCAAGCCATATTTGGTAAAAACCCTTCAAAAATAGTCTTCTCCAGAACCACTGGGCAGATTTCCACGAAACTTGATAAATAGCGTCTGGGACGTAGGCTCATCATAAAGTGCTAAAATGGTGACCCTGGGTTGACTGTGACATTCTTTGTGCCTAGGTCAAACTTTGACACATATGCTTTTGTATTGGAAAAGTAAGAATGCATTTTATCCTGCAAACGATTCAGAATACAGTACTAAAGTATAAGATATATTTTGCTCCTTACGATAAGGCGCATTTATTGGGGGGGGGACCGTTTTAGGTCCTGGTCACATGACCAAAATGGCCGCCATACCCATATATGGTAACACTCATAAAGCTAAAAGCATCGGGCGGGTCGTGCACTTTAGCTGAAGCACTGGTATCAAACTTGAAATCCGTGAATGTTTTAAAAATATGGGATCCTGTTAATAATAAGTCCAGTCTTGACCGAATATAAAATGTGTTCTGTTCTATGACGTCTAATGAGACCAGTCGCAGCTATAACCAGCGTTGCAGACAGAGCAT
Organism: Lucinisca nassula; assembly: GCA_963580285.1. NCBI lineage: Eukaryota > Metazoa > Mollusca > Bivalvia > Lucinida > Lucinidae > Lucinisca > Lucinisca nassula. Next base: position 174,116,910 of record OY757014.1, on the reverse strand, counting down.
GCGAAGAAGGATGCTCTGTTTGTAATGCCTGAGCTCTGGCTTTGTTGAGAGCTTCGCAGATTCTAATAGCCCGGGTCTGAACATCACCTTTACTACTTTGCTCGGTCCTGAGCAGTTTGTTTCTACGACTCTGTTGGTATTGTGGAGTCCCTGAGATGTCCATGTATCGCTTCACCTGACCACTGCGAGACCACTGTGAGAGCTTTTTCTCACTTGTAGATCTTCACAGATGATTTTCTTTGGCAAACGTTCATTTGGCATCCTGGTGACATGGGATGTCCATTTTTTATTCCAGTTTCAGAAGACATTCCTGTATTTTGCAGGAATTCTGGTAACGTGACATGCCCATCTTAATTGTGGCAGTTTAAAAAGTGTGTACACTCTGCATTCCTGTCCTTTTCAGGACTTCTGTATCTGGACCCCAGTCTTGTCACTTAATCCTTAGGCGTTTTGAGATAGCTTCTATGGAAGTGGTTAGGTCTTTGGTAATGCTGTTGTTAAAGGGTCTAAATCTGTATTATAGTATTGGCAGGGTCAAAGCTCTGTAGACTTTCAGCTTTGTGTCAAGTAGAAGTAAAACAAAGATCAGGAATCGATTCAATTAACTAACTCCACCCATCAAAGACACCAAAGGGAAAGAAACACAAACATGAAGCGACCAGACCATAATGGAAACCTAAACAAAGGAAGGCCATAAGGACAGTTACTTTCCCACAAAATGGCCAAAGGCCATCCAAAATAAAAAGACACACGTGATACACACAGTAAGTAACAAACAACAACATAAATAAACCTCCACAGAAATAAGTATGATATTTTTCCATCCCAAACCTTTTGCCCCGGTAGTCGACCAAATGCTGTACTAGCCTTGTTAATCACCAGCAATGTTCAAGATAGGCGAACTGATCTACCACTTGCAATCTGGTACCTTTACCTGTGACGGTAGGCTTCTTGTAAGGCTTTTCATGTGCTGGCTGATACACCAACCTCCATATGTATCTGATATATCTATCGTTTTGATTCTGACTCTGGGATCATAGGTGTCACATGAATGAAATACTTGGTCCTACACCTTTTTGCATACTTCTTCTTTCGATGCACCCTTTGCCATGGCATCAGCAAAGGGGAACTGTCTGCACCTTGGATTTACCATTTGACCTTTTAAGTCGCAAAGCTTTCTATCAATGTGATATTTAATAGTTATACCACTGTCAACATTCTGAAAAAAAAAGAAAACATATGTGAGCATTGTAGAAAACATCATGCTGAATAGCCTTGGGTTTAGTACACAGCCTTGCTCGACTCCATTTGTCACAGGGAATGGTTCAGAAAACTCCCTATCTTTTTGGACCAATCCTTGCATACCATCATGGAACTACACTGCTCACCGTGGCCATGAACTTTGCGTAGACAGCCAAATTTTGTCGTACATGTAACTTCCAAAACCCTAACTACTACCTGTGTCAAACGCTTCGGTAATGTCAGTAAAGGCCATTTTGTTGTCCAGATTCTGTTCCTGGCATTTCTCTTGAAGCTGTCTTGCTGTGATGATCATGCAATTGTTTCTCTGTCCTTCCTGAATCCATATTGGCTTTCTGGTAGAAGCACTGCCTCTTCAAGATGTGCATTCAGTCGGTTTAGTAAAACTCATGTCAGGAACATCCTAGCGGTTGACAATATAGTGATCCCCCGATGAGTGTCAAAGACCTGAGGTTTCCGTTTCCATTTGAATAAGTGGATCAGTCCGTCTTCAACAGAAGGACCTTATGTTTTGTAGGTCTTTATGGGTTTTGCTTTCAGTCATGGAGCCTTGCCAGATGACAGGTGTTTCATCGCTTTCACTGTTTCAGAGACGGTTTGAAACTCATCAAGCAACAGATTACATTTCACCTTTGGTAGTATGTTGATGGCTTAATAATGGATAGATGATTGCTATTTAATGACACCATCAAAGTGTTAAGCCCATCTTTCATGATCATTCTTTACCAGTCTGCAATGAGGAGTGGGCTCATTCCTGGGCTCTGGGGCTTTTATGTGGTTTTCTTTTGCCCAAGCTTTTCAGTTAATCATGACGCGGTGAAGTAGTTTTATATTTGTCTCTCTTACCCTTTGGTGTCTTGGATGGAAGGTGTAAGGTAATTGTTAACAATTCCTTATCATTAATTTCACTCCTCATTAGTGCATCAAAGAACTTAATGTTTTCGAGAAAATGGTTCTATGAAATCCATTGCTGAGGAATGAACAAGTGATCGTTGTCACTGATGATTGTTTAGTTGTCTTCTGGACTTCTGAACTGAGCTCCAATGCATGTATTAATACATAGGAGCTGCAATGTTGCAGATACCATTGCTGAATGGCTGTTTCTATCTGTCTCAGTTTATAGCCACCCAGTCTCTTACTTTCTTGTCTTGTTGTCGCCGAAAAGGCTGAATGTGCAGATTAAGTTTGCTGACAACTAGCCTGGGATTTGTTCAGCAATCTGCGCCACACATAGTCTTTGTCACTTTGATATCATCCTTCGCACTATGGCATAGTAAATGAGATACTGTAGGTTTAGAGCGAGGGTGCATCCATGGTTTCTTGCTGCCAGGATGCTCTGCACACTTTCTCTCAAGGAGGAGGTCATTTCTGATGCACTCAGTCCCTATTTCTCGAGTCCCAGTCACGGTGGTGTATGCTCACTCTGACACTGACGTCCACTAGACGGATGAGTTCGTCTGCTCGGAATGTTGTAGAAATTACTCAATTTAGATCATCATAGAACTTGCCTTCAACCTCGTCTTGGACAGCCATTGTTGGGGCTCAGGCAGCTACAATAATTGCACGTCTTTACCAGATAAGGGAAATCTCAGCGTCACCAGGTGGTCATTTACATGCCTTTTGGAGGTCATCGTTCTTGAGTCAACTCCAGAGCAAAGTGCAACCGGCATTAACTTCTTTAAACGTCCTTCTTCTGCAAGGCGACTCTCACTTTGTATCCGTCCAGTTCTCTACTAACTAGAGGTCTGTTAATACAATTTCGCACATTCTATGCACCATTTGTTAAAGGTATTACCTCCTTCTTCTCTTTTTCGTACGACTGCTTAGTGGGATCTTCGCCTTTGCAGTTCTTGACATTACGAAAACACGCCTATACAAATACATTGCCAATTTTTTGGCCAAAAAATAGAAATTTTAAGATGAAAAATTGCGATATTTTTCTTATTTCTGCTCAAAACTTAGATTGCGGGGACTCGATAGAACCGCCTCGACGAGGCGGTTCTATCGAGTACCCACAATCTATGTTTTTGAGCAGAAATAAGAAAAAAATGTAAACCCCCTTAAACCCCAGTTTTACAATATAAAAATGGGGGAAGGGGGGTCAAAATTATATAGCCGTGTTTTCGTGATGGATAACTTGTTTTTTGTTGTTGTTTCCGACATAGTTTGATGAATAATTGGAATCTTATCATAGTTCGCATATCCTTAAGGTGTTGATGCTACAGAAAAAGAAGAATCGAGGGATCAGTACTTTTATAGTTTTTCCTCTTTGTAGTTCTTCATAAACCCATAGCACTGTAAATTATCTTGCTTGTTTAGTTTAGGAGTAAGGAATCTTATCGTATTTTGCATAAATGATGATATTGATAAGCTCCTGTCGCTAGAGAGTTAATGAGAAATGTCATGCAAATGATAACTTATATGTGAAATATAAGTGAAGGAATCGATACAATTAACCCACAGCTCCCATCATAGACAACAAAGGGAAAGAAACACAAACATGAAATAACTACACCCTAATTATGATGAGACAGGAAGCCTTCATGCGAACTGAGCAAAGTGTTTGTCTAAATCGCGATGGAATCAAGGGCGAGGATTGCGGCCGCGTAAAATCGATTCAAGCCCCCGTGTGAAATTCTTTTCACAGACCGTTCCAATGCGGTTCTTTTGTCGCGGTTTATTTTTGTTATGGTTTGTCTTTGAGTGTATGTATCGCTAATATTTTTTGTTTTGTATAACCAACTGGCCATTTTGTGGGAAAGTAACTGTCTTTTTGGCATTCCGCTGTTGGTGTCTCTGATGGGAGCTGTGGGTTAATTGTATCGATTCCTGATCATTGTCTTCACTTCTATTTTAAAGACGTCGGTTGTAGCTACGAATGGCAGATAGAATCAACATTCATCCGGGTCCATGTATCAATACTTATATAGTTATTCTTCTTTGTAGATCTATAAAACTAGGTTTTCCTGCATATCTTGATTTATCATATGACGTCATTAATAAGCAGTGGATAACGTCGTGTAATAAAAATCGTATGACCACACGTGTACACTTTGGCGGGGATGCATGTCAACCATACAATTTTTGTGTAAAATTTAATGGAGGTAAATTCCAATTTAAAGTGGTCATATGATAAACAGAATCTTACACTTGTGGTCATTTCATATGAAATGACCACTCGTGTAAGATCCTCTATTAATAATATTTGGAAACTTATCATAAATGTTGATATTCATGAGATGTTGCTCCTACTGAAAAGGGTCAAGGGTTCAATATTGTTTTAGGTATTTGATTTTTTTTTTCCTTTTTAGCTTGCCTGGACAAAGGCGTTGGCGTTGGCGCTGGCGCCGACACTGGCGTTGGAGTCGGCGTCCATATTTAACGTAAAAGTTTTTAGAGCTCATGATTTTCAAACAATAAGATTGATTTGGTTCATATTTAGTATAATAATAGATTTAGGTCCGAAGTTTTATTCAGCAATACCCGCGCCCATGTACATGACCTCTAGGTCAAGGTCATGGACTTTAAATTTTATGGTGAAGTTTTAAGAGTTCATATTTTCCAAACCATACGGTGGATTTGGCTAATATTTATTATGATGATATATATTGGTTCAAAGTTTTGTTCAGCAGTACCCCTGTCCATGCATACGACCTCAAGGTCATGGACTTAGAAATTTTTATGGTGAAGTTTTTAAGAGTTCATATTTTCTAAACCTTACGGTGGATTTGGCTCATATTTATAATGATGATATATATTGGTTCAAAGTTTTGTTCAGCAGTACTTCTGCCATGCACATGACCTCGAGGTTAAAGTCACAGACTTAGAAATTTTTAATGTTGAATATTTTAAGAGCTCAATTTTTTCCAAACCATATGATAGATTAAGCTCATAATTGGTTTTATGATAGGTTTAGGTCCAAGGTTTTATTCAGCGATACCCCTGCCTATGCCAGGGACGTTAAGGTCATAGTCAATTACTGAGAAATTTTTATGTTAGACCAGCTCATATTTTACAAACTATTCATTACGATAACTCACCCGTGCGACAAAGTGCATTTTTCACATCTCCAAAATGACTACTTTTCTGATGAAAATCTTTGATATTTTTGTTATAAATGTTTAAAACATAGGTTGAGTGTGCTCGTTTGAACCGCCTCAGTGAGGCGGTTCTAACGAGTACCCACAACCTATGTCTTGGAGGAGAAATAAGAAAAATAATGTATACCCCCGTAAACCCCAGTTTTCTCTACATAAAATGGGGTTTAGGGGGGTCTTCATTTCACGGAATTGTTCACGTGATGTTTTACACTATATTTGGATTTGGTTCATATTTGATATATTGGTTGATAAAGACGCAAAGTTTTATCTGGCAATACCCTCACACATGCCCTTGACTCTGAGGTCAAGGTCACAGACTTCGACTTTTTTAATGTTGAAGTCATTTAGAGCTCATATTTTCCAAAGCATATGGCGGATTTGGTTCATATTTGGTATGAAGGTAGATATAGGTCAAAAGTTTCATTTAGCAATACCCTGTTACAGACTTAGAAATTTCGTATAGATATAGGTCCAAAACGTTTATAATCAACTCCCCAACCTATGCCCATGGCTTCAAAGACACTTTTCCATGCGAGCTACGATGACTGAAGAAGGTTCTTGTTTATTGCGTGAAAGGGGTTGGGGGGGGGGGGGGGGATCTAAAAAGCAGTGTTTATTCATCTTTTTTCATTCTCACTTAACCCTTTTTGTACCAAATGGAATCTTCCATCTTATATTCAGCAGGAGTCCATTTCAAAATTTAGGGGTGCCAGGTTGTGTTTACATCAAAATCTATTTGGAAAATGACTGAACTTTAAGCAAACAGTGAAGGCTCTGATCAGACGCCGCGTTCTGCGGCGTCTGATCTGGGCCTGCATTGTTTGTCAAGATACCCCTTTAGGGGTTTCTGGTCCTGAATGGGTTAATCACCCCTAAATATTTGTTTACTGGAGCTAGCGGAATAATTTCTAAGGAAAGAGTTCGAGCCATCAAGGGTAAATCGGTGTTCGAGCCTTTCAGTTCTACTGTAAATGTTTTTCCTTGTAGGGTCTTACACCAGAACAAGCAAAACTTGTTTTGAAACGAGATGGACCAAACAAGCTGACCAAGTCTAAAGCGTCTAAAGACCTGTTTAAGAGCGCAGTATCCAAGGTAGGTGGTTTTAACTTTAGCACTCTCTAGGCCAATTCAGCAGACGACAAAGTGTTGATATTTTTCTTATTTTTTTCCCAACAAACAGGATTTGAAATTTCTTTTGCCTGAAATGACAACAGGATTTAAAATTTCATGAAAAACTATCAATTTGCACGAAAATGCCAAATTCTGTTTTCTAGGAAAACTAAAAAAAAACATTTCAGTGTGTAGTCTGCTTAAAAATCCCAGCATGCAGAGCGTAAACCAAGCACACAGCGAAGACTCTGATCAGACTGCGCAGATACGCAACTCCGCTGTTCTACTTTCCAAGCAAACGTGTTCCAAAAGCTTTAAAATACAGTAAAATTCCTATATTAAGACCACCTAAGGGACTGTTCAAAGGTGGTCTGAGAGACCACTTTTGAACAGTCCCAAAGGTGGTCACTGACCAGAGGACATTATGTGCAGAAAACTTGAAAACAGGGTAAATGCATCCTTCTTAATAAGCTTTTTAAAGCAGAATAAGTCCTAATTTTAGGTGGTCTTAATAGCGGAAATTCCCTGTAATTAAGTTGCATAAGAAAACGGGACTCTTTTTCTATCCGAAATTCAGTTTTCCTTTGACGACGCCCTATTGCAACGTTTTGTTTGTGTTAGTGGTTTACGTCCCCGTCAACACTATTATTTAGGTCATTTTGGAGACGATGCTTCCGATTTTTGTGGTACGTTTATCCGACATTGAGATGGAATGACATTTCATGCCCTACCGCCCAAAGAAACTTACGGTACGTGCAACTGGAACGAAGCATATCCAAAATATGTACGAAAGAAAAAAAAAAACGCACATCTTGTTCATCATTAAGACTATAAAAAAAATCTCAGTTTTGCGGATGTACGAGAAATACCCATCTTTCATTCGATATTTTTTTTGAGTACGTATGGATACAGTAAAATTCTTATATTAAGACCACCTTTGGGGCTTTTCAAAAATGGTCTTTAAGCCCACTTTTGAACAGTCCCAAAGGTGTTCTCTGTCCAGAGGATACTATATGCAGACAACACACAGAAAGAATGACTGCAATCTATTCATTTCGAAAACACGCCTATACAAATACTTTTTAAATTTTACCTCCGAAAAAAACGTTTTTTTTAGATGAAAATTGTGATATTTTTCTTATTTCTGCTCAAAATATCAAAATATAGATAGTGGATACTAGTGAGAACCGCCTCATCGAGGCGGTTCCAACGATTACCCACAATATATATTTTAGAGCAGAAATAAGAAAAATAAGGTTTACCCCTGTAAACCCCAGTTTTACTATATAAAAGTGGGATTCGAGTGGGTCAAAATTATATAGGCGTGTTTTTCGTGATGAAATAAGCTTTTAACCCTTATCCTGCTGAGCCCGGATATGCCTTATTTTCCAAACAATGAAGATCCAGATCAGATGGCTTCTGACGAAGCCATCTGATCAGGATCTACATTGTTTGCCATGCAGATTGTGAATTTGTTGCAATAATTTGCATCAAATAATCTGGTTGGTTGATAATCTGTTGTGGGTGTGGCATATATGAATATTCAGCAGAACACGGGTTAAAAGCAGAATTAGGCTTATTTTTAGGTGGTCTCAATTGTGGACTTTTACTGTACAGCTAACTACTTCCATCTGAATTTTAATTAAGAAATAGATCAGCTCTAGCTGTGATTTGTTGTGTAATAAATCACAGTTTGGAGGTCAGTTGTAAAGTAGACAAATCACGAGCACGTAGCGCGCGTGATTTGTCTACTTACAACTGACCGACAAACTGTGATTTATTTCTCAACAAATCACAGACAAGAGCTGATCTATTTCGATTCTAACACGCTGCAAAATCGGCAATAATGTTGTTGTTTCCTTCAAAATCTCACAACCTTTCGCCATTGTTAGAAGAAATCCCGCTAAAATTATCGACTGAAAAACATGCATTTATATCCTTTTCTTACGTTTTCGATGCGAGAAAATGACGTTACACCGTCTAACGTCAAGGAAATCGACTAGTGAAGTCATAAATTGGGAATTTTAATGACGTCACTCGTCACGCTCTTCCTAGCTGTGATTTGTTGCAGAATAAAACACAGTTAATTTCCATTGCCTATATAGGCGCGCTGTGTTAGAATAATGTACCAAAATGTACCATGGACAGCAAAGTTAAATCATTTTGAAACGCGCGACATTCCATGCTTGGTTGCCACTGTATGGTTAGAATATTTTGGCTGCTGATTTCTTACAGATTGTTGTTTTAATTTTACAATGATATCAATTTCGTAATTATTAAAACTTTCTTATTGCTTCCCTGAGTGCATGATTGATTGGCTGATTGTTTTGGATTTAACGACACGTCAACCCTTGTTGGTCATTTTGTGTCATCTCCCAGAGAAAAGGAGAAAAAATATAGGAGACAGTAGAGCAGATGAAAGCAAGAGACACATCACGTGAACAAGTCCGTGAAATGAACACCCCCTTACACCCCACTTTGTATAGAGAAAACTGGGGTTTACGGGGGTAAACTTTATTTTTCTTACCTTTACTCCAAGACATAGGTTGTGGGTACTCGTTAGAACCGCCTCAGTGAGGCGGTTCTAACGAGCACCAACAATCTATGTTGAAAGCAGATATAATTAAGATGTTATAATTTTTACCTAATGTTTATGATTTTCTGACACCATGTTGGACGCCATTATTTCTTACGGACATGTTTTCCTGATGAGAATTCAAAGAATAAAATGAATGGAAGTGTAGAAATAGAAGAAATAACAACATGCCCCATCTACCCTTACCTGCTGCAAGGACAACAGACCTTGTCCAACTGTGACACAATATCAGTTGGACGCATCAGTGACGCAGGATACACATAGTCACTAGAAGCTAAGTCCAGGGAATAGGCGGGGTGCGGTATTAGCTCCTACAAATTCCGCTCAACAGCATCCATTGCAATTTTGCAAGTATGGACTTTTGCATTGTCCTGTTGGAGAAGAATCCGTTTGGGGAGTTTACCTCTGCGTTTTTTCACGAATCGCAGTTCTCAGCTGGTCGAGCAAATTTGCATAATACGCACCTGTTATTGTACTTTCAACAGTATAATAACGTCTTGCGCGTCCCAAAATACAGTTGCCATTGCCTTGCCAGCTCTGAACTTCTTTTGCCTCGGAGAACCCGGCGACTTTGAGTTTTATTCTCTGGCTCATAATAATGGACCCAGGTCTCATCAAAGTCACCAGTTGTGAATTAAAATTATCTTACTTTGACCTAAACCGCCATGTGGGACAATTGTTATCCACTAAATTACCTGTGTCCGATTAAAGTTACGCGACAAAATATATAGAAGTTAATAGGGAACATTTTCTCTGACATAAATTTTAGCATTACTACGCTAGATAGCGAAAATGTGGTTTAGGATTATAAAAATTCAATATTTTACCGTTAATTTGAATATAATTTTATATATATTTCATCAAAATAAGATCGGTCAATTTTAGAATAAAAATAGGACCCTATGTCTAATGTACTTCAATAGTAAATTATGAAAACATACGCGACAGTATCTGATTTTAACCTACAGTAATTAAAACATTCATTACGCAATGAAAAATGTGAATAAAAATTTAAGTAGAAAAATGATTTTTCATTCCTCCAATGTTAAATTTGAGAATATCAAATACAAACAAATTGGGTCATTTTGAGGTTGTTTTATTTTTTCGGGATTTTCGAAGCTGGAAAAAATGCCAGTACAGGTAAGGTCCCTTGATTTGATATGAGGCATGATGATCCCAGTTTTCATGTATGTTCAACAATGCGCAGCATACTGATTCTCCGGTTCCCATTTGCTCGTCGCTAAGGGATTTTGGGAACCAACGGGATGTTAGCTTGCGCATACCCAAGCGATCATGTAAAATTGTTGAAACGATACCACGTGAAATGTGTAATGCATTCGCTATTTCTACCACCTTAATTCGCCTATCAGAGTACACCACATCCCGTACTTTTTTACACATTTCTTCATCGGTGGCATCTGATGGGCGCCAAGACCTGGTTTCGTCTTCTAAAGACGTTCTACCGCGTTTGAATTCCCCAACCCAGAATTTAAGTTGTGCATACGATGGTACAGAAGACCAATTGGTCAACTCGCAATGTATACTGGGTCAAAAAAGTTCCTATACATAAAATTGCTTCCGTTGCCATAGTTACTACTGTTGATAACTACTTGCAAATTGCTCTGTTTTTATACGACTCATTTTTCTGTGGAAAGCTTCATTCGTTTTTGTGTACTTAAACCCATTCTCGCAGAGTATTGCTCTAAACACCCAAGGGGTCGCTGTATCATTTTCACAGAGAAAATCATGAAAACATGTTATGATTTAACATCATAAAAAAATCATTTTTGCCCTGATTTTAAAGTTTGATACATGTATCATTTCATTAGATACCCTTTGCGTCTATTCACAAAAGATTAAGAACTTTAGTTACATCGGCTGCGAGAAACAGGCTATCACGTACTGATGTCCGATTCTTAGAAGTTGTGTGTCAAAATCTACTTTCACTGGAAACGCCATAGAAAATCACATTCGGTAGTGCTATATGCTACATGGATTTCCTGCATTATTTGCCATCTCGATGAACAGCAATGGTGAAAACAAAGTGTGTGTTTTTTTTAAATGGCAAAAATTGATTGGCATGTATAAGAATAACAACAGCTCGAAAATTGCTATATTTTTAATTGCAAGGGAGATAATCTGAGAATTTCACAAATTAAAACCTTGCTTACAATGCAAGATCACCAGATGTTGTAACATTAAAGTGTTATCTGATGATAAGAAGAAAATTTCTTCCATCTTAGACACAGGAGAGATAATCTGCGCATGCACAATGCCCATTTTCTTGTCAAATGGTTCTAGGTACATATTGCCAGACAACTCTGAAGTAGAAAGGTGTGGGCAAATGCAAGTTTGAGCATTCTCTAGATAAACGTCCGATTCCTTGTCTACAGCCATATTTAGCACAATAGCGGTCTGATATTTTGTGTGTTCACCCGAAAGTTGGTATAGTTACTTTTTTTTGACTAAGTATATTTCGTGACCTGTTTTCCCTTTCAATACAAGTGCCGAATTACAGCAAGGTACTCGGCTTTTGACTCGCTAGCAGTGTTTGACGATAAATATCTTATGGGTGAATTACACGATAAGGGTGCAATTTTGCTCTCATGCCTAAAACATGTTTTAAAACAAGGCATGAAAATCTAGGTTGTTTTTGTCATTTGTCAATTGGAAATTGGATAGGCTGGTTACTTATTGACTTGCTCTCGTATGTTGGTCTATGTTTTTTTGTTTTTTTTTTACATTCTATTTGTAGCATACTGCAGCATAGTGCTCCACACACACATTTGCAGTTAACCCTTTTTTTGAACCAAACATACGGGAAAAGTTCGGCCATATGAAATCAAGGGAAATCAAGGGAACAAACCTGTACTGGCAGTTTTTCCAGGTAGCCTCCAGAATTACTCTACTTTACACCTGTTTTAAAGCAATTCGGCTATTGTCGGCAGTTTTCGACCACCACCGGCTGTGACCGTTAATCCTTGTCTCAGACAATTGCTTAAGGGTATTGCAGTGGCATATTTGTTTTAACTAAATATGATGATTTATAGGTCCATATATAATACGGATTAAATTGCTTTTCAAATATTATAGTGTTTTAAGGGAAAGTGTTTGTTTTATGCCGCATTTATAAAATAACCTAATGCCACTTTTATTTATTTATTTATTTATTTATTTATTTTATTTTTTTGTTTTGCGAAGTCGTTAGTTATTAGGGCCCCGCACTGAAAGTGTGGGTGCCCTATAGTAATCACTCTGTCCGTCCGTCTGTCTGTCTGTCTGTCTGTCCGTCTGTCCGTCCACAAATTTTTTTATCCTCTGATAGCGCTGCCGGGGCCCTAGTCAGTTTCACTGACAGCCCTAGTTTTTTATCATTTTGTACAGGAAAAAAATGCGAATAGGGTTTGCATCAATTTTGCAAAAAGCTCCCCACATTTTCCAGCAGAAATACAAGAGTATTAGGTACCTATTGAATAGTTAACGTTTTGACCAGTAGCGAGTTCATTAACCCATTCAGTATACCAGAAACCCCTAAAGGGGTACCTTGGCAAACAGTGCAGGCCCTTGCTCTTTCTAAAGGGGTACCTTGGCAAACAGAACGCGGCGTCTGATCAGGGCCTGCACTGTTTGCTCAAAGTTCAGTCATTTTCCAAATAGATTTTGATGAAAACACAACCTGACATCCCTAAAGTTTGAAATGGAGTCCTGCTGTATATAAGGTGGAATGTTCCATTTGGTACAAAAAAAATAACTTACGCTGCTTTGAACAACTTGGCCTTGATGCTCAATGTGTGTTAAGTAGAACGCAGTTGACTCAATGTTAATGTTTTGATAGTGTTGAGACGGATTGGCAAACGCTACTAAGTACAGTAGCTTTGTACTGCTGATTTCCACGTGCCTGTCACTGGTTTGTTTGAAACCTATCATTGAGACTGCTCTAACGAGTACCCACAATCTATGTCTTGGACCAGAAAGAGCAAAATAATTATGTCCCTGTTAATACAGAGCGTGTTTTTGAGGGGTTCTTCAGGGACTTGCTTTACGTGATGGTAAACGGCTATTTAAAGCCGCACGTCAGAGAGCGAAAGAATGTGCACTGTACTGGTTAACCGCTTACGTATAAGCCTGTCCAGGAAAAGAGTGGATAGGTAAACTGACCGGCTCAAAAATGACCTAAAATAGTGTTGACTGGACCGCTAAATTCCAATACAAACAAAAGCTTTGTTGGCCTCGTTAAGCAAGAAAGGGACACACAGTAAGCAAACTGTTTCATTTTTTAATCATTTTATTTGATAATTAATCTGTTTTTAATCCGTTGAACCCATACTGGCCTAACATCACTTAACCCTTTTTGTACCAAGTGGAATCTTCCTCCTATAGCAGGAGTCCATTTCAAAATTTAGGGGTGGCAGGTTGTGTTTTCTTCAAAACCTATTTGGAAAATGGTTGAATTTTTTAAAACATTGTTTTCCGATTCATCTGGCCCTGCACTGTTTGCCACGGTACCCGTTTAGGGGTTTCCAGTCTGAAATGGGTTAATCACGATTAGCAGTGAAATATTGCATATCTGAAACAAATAAGGATATTATTTTCACACTGCGAAGCTTGTGATAAACAGCTGTTTAACTACAGTATACCGACAGAGTCGCGTATAAAGTGAAGAGATTTCTGTTTTGTCGGAACAAAAAAAAAAAAAAAAAAAAAAGAAGAAAATATTTCATCTCGTGTATTGAAAATAATAAAAAAATCACCCATGCTGTACACTCGTGAAAACTATAACGTTTTCAACGCACTCGTTAGAAAAGTTTCTTTTTTTTTGCACGAGTGAAAAATTTTATGTTTTCAAAACACTCGATGAAATAATATTTTTGGTATTTACCTAAAAAAAAGTAAATACATACATTAGGTTAACAAGTCCGTGAAATGAACACCCCATAGACCCCACTTTGTATAGGAGAAAACTTGGGTTTACGGGGTATACACTATTTTACGCTCATTGAAGGGGTTCTAACGAACACCCATAACCTATGTTTGCAGTATAAATAAGAAAATTATCACGGATTTTCATTAGAAAAATAGCTATTTTGGAGATATGAAAAAAAAAACGCAAGATGACACGCGAGTGTGTTAATTCTTGCTCCAAAACATCGATTGTGGGTACTCGTTAGGACCGCTGTAAGAGATATATCTTGGAGAAGAAAATAGGATACTTGATAACTAGCGAATAAGATTGTATGACAAACCCCAGACCAACCTGGCATCTGCACAATCTGAAAAGAGTGTTCATTGTGCGTTATATGGATATATTTTGTAATAATAGAAAGACTTGAATTGTGCTCAACCTTTTTTCTTTTTTTTTTTCTTTTTTTTTCCTCTTCATATATGGGGGGGGGGCTACTTTCTAATAAACAGAAGCTTAGGGGTGAAAGGGAAAGCGTTAACTGGACCGAGTCCTTTAACTACAGAGAACGTTTGTCTAAAGATTACCTAACAAAGTTGTCGATATCATGTCAACAATTAAGGCTTCCGGGTCATAAAGCAATTAATTTGAATATACACACAGCGCGTGTCAATTCTTAAATTCTATGCATGTATTAATTGATGCATATTAATCGAAACTTGTTAAATCAGTTTTTGTTCATTACTGATTAGCATTAAAATATATTTTGTTTTGTAACCCTGACAACACATTTCAAAACATGCCTGTAAAACTACTCAGTAAATTTTATTGCCGAAAAAGAGAAAATTTTAAGATGAAAAATTTTGAAATTTTCTGTTGCACAAAATATAGATTGTGTAACGAGTACCCACAATCTATATACAGAGTAGAAATACGAAACAAGGTTTACCTCTGTAAAACCCGGTTTAATTATATAAAAGTGGGGTTCAAGGGGTCAAAATTATATGGGAGTGTTTTCGTGATGATTATTTTTCTGTGTGTAATTACATGCAATTTATCCCAGAAAATAATATTTGAACCAGGGCACAGCACTCCCTACAATTTACGTGTGCCCAGCAAAGAATCAAATCAGCGTGCGCATCCTAGACTCCTCTTGCTGCATGAAGAAGCATTCGATCTTTCGCACTCTGATCAGAAAAAGTACCTAAGGGTTTTAAGTAGTATTCCCACAACCGGCATGATTGGCAGTAATTAGCAACGATTGCCAATTAAGCATGTGTGTGAAGTACCCGAAAAAAAAAAAGATTTTACACCCAAATCAATATATTTTCGCTAGTCAAAAAAATCAACAATTAAAGTTTTTTTTATGCCCCCGGAATCTAAGAGATTCGGGGGCATATAGTTTTTGGTCTGTCCGTCTGTTTGTCCGTTTGTCTGTTTGTCCGTTTGTCCGTTTGTCCGTCTGCAAAAACTTTAACATTGGGCATAACTTTTGAATGGTAATAGATAGAGCTTTCATATTTCACATGTGTATACCTTATCACAAGACCTTTCCAGTGGTACCATAATTTTTGATTTCGTGACCTTGACCTTGACCTTTGACCTATTTTTTTCAAAATTTTTAAAAACATTAACATTGGCGCTGTCCGGGGGCATCAGTGTTTCACAAACACATCTTGTTTAGCTCACCGTCACGTAGTGACGAGGTGAGCTTTTGGGATCACTTTTTGTCCGTCGTCCGTCGTGCGTCCGTGTGTCCGTCCGTGCGTGCGTCCGTGCGTCCATGCGTAAACAATTTCTTCAAACGACATCTCCTCCGAAACCACTGATCGGATTTTGATCAAACTTCACAGGAATGATGCCTAGGTGGTCCCCTTTCAAAGTTGTTCAAATGGTTCCGGTCCGTTTCACATCAAGGTCACAGGAGCCAAAAATAGATTTTTTTCACCGAAAACCTAAAAAATCTTCTTCTCTGAAACCGCAAGGCCCAGGTCTTTCATATTTGGTATAAAGCTTCATCTAGTGGACCCCTACCAAGATTGTTCAAATTATAGTGCTGGGGCCAAAAATGCCCCCGCCCCGGGGCCCTTTGGTTTTACATGGGCTTATATAGGGAAAATCTTTAAAAATCTTCTTCTCTGAATCCGCAAGGCCCAGGTCTATGATATTTGGTATGAAGCTTCATCTAGTGGACCCGTACCAGGATTGTTCAAATTATATTGCTGGGGCCAAAAATGCCCCCGCTTTGGGGCCCTTTGGTTTTACATGGGCTTATATAGGGAAAATCTTTAAAAATCTTCTTCTCTGAAACCGCAAGGCCCAGGTCTTTGATGTTTGGTATGAAGTTTCATCTGGTGGACCCATACCAAGATTGTTCAAATTATAGTGCTGGGGCCAAAAATGCCCCCGCCCCGGGGCCCTTTGGTTTTACATGAGCTTATATAGGGAAAATCTTTAAAAATCTTCTTCTCTGAATCCACAAGGCCCAGGTCTTTGATATTTGGTATGAAGCTTCATCTAGTGGACCCCTACCAAGATTGTTCAAATTATAGTGCTGGGGCCAAAAATGCCCCTGCCCCGGGGCCCTTTGGTTTTACATGGTCTTATATAGGGAAAATCTTTAAAAAACCTTCTTCTCTGAAACCGCAAGACCCAGGTCTTTGATATTTGGTATGAAGCTTCATCTAGTGGACCCCTACCAAGATTGTTCAAATTATAGTGCTGGGGCCAAAAATGCCCCCGCCCCGGGGCCCTTTGGTTTTACATAGGCTGATATAGGGAAAATCTTTAAAAATCTTCTTCTCTGAAACTGCAAGGCCCAGGTCTTTGATATTTGGTATGAAGCTCTATCTTGTGGACCTCTACCAAGATTGTTCAAATTATAGCCCTGGGGCCAAAAATGCCCCTGCTCCGGGGCCCTTTGTTTTACATAGACTCATAGACTTATATAGGGAAAATCTTGAAAAATCTTCTTCTCTGAAACCACAAGGCCTAGGTCTTAGATATTTGGTGTGAAGCTTCAGCTAGTGGACCTCTACCAAGATTGTTCAAATTATAGCCCTGGGGCCAAAAATGCCCCCGCCCCTGGGCCTTTTGGTTTTACATAGACTTATATATGGAAAACCTTAAAAAATCTTCTTGTCTGAAACCATGAGGCTCAGGTGTTTGATATTTGGAATGAAGCTTTGTCTTGATGACCTTTATCGAGATTGTTCAAATTATTGCCCTGGGGCCAAAAATGCCCCCGCTCCGGGGCCCTTTGGTTTTACATAGACTTATATAGGGAAAAACTTTAAAAATCTTCTTCTCTGAAACCACCAGGCCCAGGTCTTTGATATTTGGTATGAAGCTTCATCTAGGGGACCCCTACGAAAACTATTCAAATTATAGTGCTGGGGCCAAAAATGCCCCCGCCCCGGGGCCCTTTGGTTTTACATAGGCTAATATATGGAAAATCTTTAAAAATCTTCTTCTCTGAAACCACAAGGCCTAGGTCTTTGATATTTGGTGTGAAGCTTCATCTAGTGGACCTCTATCATGATTATTCTAATTATAGTCCTGGGGCCAAGAAATGCTCCTGGCCCGGACCCCTTTATTTTTTTAGCTCACCGTCACGTAGTGACGAGGTGAGCTTTTGGGATCACTTTTGTCCGTCGTGCATCCGTGCGTCAGTGCGTCCGTGCGTCCGTCCGCAAACAATTTCTTTAAACGACATCTCCTCCTAAACCACTGATCGGATTTTGACCAAACTTCACAGGAATGATCCTTAGGTGGTCCCCTTTCAAAGTTGTTCAAATGGTTCCGGTCCGTTGCAAATCTAGGTCACAGGAGCCAAAAATAGATTTTTTTCACCAAAAACTTAAAAAATCTTCTTCTCTGAAACCACAAGGCCCAGGTCTTTGATATTTGGTATGAAGCTTCATCTAGTGGACCCCTACCAAGATTGTTCAAATTATAGTGCTGGGGCCAAAAATGCCCCCGCCCTGGGGCCCTTTGGTTTTACATGGGCTTATATAGGGAAAATCTTTAAAAATCTTCTTCTCTGAAACCACAAGGCCCAGGTCTTTGATATTTGGTATGAAGCTTCATCTAATTGACCCCTACCAAGATTGTTCAAATTATAGTGCTGGGGCCAAAAATGCCCCCGCTTTTGGGCCCTTTGGTTTTACATGGGCTTATATAGGGAAAATCTTTAAAAATCTTCTCTGAAACCACAAGGCCCAGGACTTTGATATTTGGTATGAAGCTTCATCTAGTGGACCCCTACCAAGATTGTTCAAATTTTAGTGCTGGGACAAAAAATGCCCCAGCCTAGGGGCCCTTTGGTTTTACATGGGCTTATATAGGGAAAATCTTTAAAAATCTTCTTCTCTGAAACCACAAAGCCAAGGTCTTTGATATTTGGTATGAAGCTTCATCTAGTGGACCCCTACCAAGATTGTTCAAATCATAGTGCTGGGGCCAAAAATGCCCCCGCCCTGGGGCCCTTTGGTTTTACATAGGCTTATATAGGGAAAATCTTTAAAAAATTTCTTCTCTGAAACCACAAGGCCCAGGACTTTGATATTTGGTATGAAGCTTCATCTAGTGGACCCCTACCAAGATTGTTCAAATTTTAGTGCTGGGACGAAAAATGCCCCCGCCCTGGGGCCCTTTGGTTTTACATTGGCTTATATAGGGAAAATCTTTAAAAAATCTTCTTCTCTGAAACCAAAAGGCCCAGGTCTTTGATATTTGGTATGAAGCTTCATCTAGTGGACCCCTACCAAGATTGGTCAAATTATAGTGCTGGGGCCAAAGATGCCCCCACCCCGGGGCCCTTTGGATTTACATGGGCTTATATAGGGAAAACCTTTAAAAATCTTCTTCTCTGAAACCGCAAGGCCCAGGTCTTTGATATTTGGTATGTAGCTTCATCTAGTTGACCCCTACCAAGATTGTTCAAATTATAGTGCTGGGGCCAAAAATGCCCCCGCCCCCGGGCCCTTTGGTTTACATGGGCTTATGTAGGGAAAATCTTTAAAAATCTTCTTCTCTGAAACCACAAGGCCCAGGACTTTGATATTTGGTATGAAGCTTCATCTAGTGGACCCCTACCAAGATTGTTCAAATTATAGTGCTTGGGGCCAAAAATGCCCCCGCCCCGGGGCCCTTTGGTTTTACATAGGCTTATATAGGGAAAATCTTTAAAAATCTTCTTCTCTGAAACCACAAGGCCCAGGACTTTGATATTTGGTATGAAGCTTCATCTAGTGGACCCCTACCAAGATTGTTCAAATTATAGTGCTGGGGCAAAAAATGCCCCTGTCCCGGGGTCCTTTGGTTTTACATAGGCTTATATAGGCAAAATCTTTAAAAATCTTCTTCTCTGAAACCGCTAGGCCAAGGTATTTGATATTTGATGTGTAGCTTCATCTAGTGGACCTTTGCCAAGATTGTTCAAATTATAGTCTTTGTTGATGTTTGGTATGAAGCTTCACCTTTAAGACCTCCCTCAACATTATGCACATTAAAGCCCTGGGGCCAATAATGGCCCTCTCTGGGGCCGACTTGTTACACTATGGATCAGGTGAGCGATCCAGGGCCATCATGGCCCTCTTGTTTTATTTTCTTCTTCTTCTTTTGTAAACAATATGAAGTGTTTGTTAATTGTGCATCAGTCACATGTAGAAAAAATATATTAAACAAGAAAAAAAAACAAGTCAAAAACAGTAAATATATAAATAAAACGAGTAAAAATATATTCATTTCAGCATTAAATGTCATTAATAAAAATGTTTTCAGCAGCTCACTTTGACATTCGTCTTAAACCAGCTAAAACCCGGAAAGTTCCGATTTAATCCGATAATCGCGTAATATGAGAACCGATAGCTATAAATAGATACAGTGAGGAGAGACGGCTAAAAGTACTGAAAATGGCAAGAAAACAACCTGAAAATGACCAACTTTGTTTTATTTGATCTTCAATTATTTAATACTGTTGGAAAGAAAAATCATTTTTCTTCTAGAATTTAAAGTCACATTTTAACAACGTATTTTATAATTTAATCATTACAGTAGTAATTATTACAGGTAACAGACACTCTCGTGAGTTTTTGCTAATTTTCTATTGAAGTAAACGAGAGGTTTACGAGACGAAGGGTCCTATTTTCATTTCAAAATTGATCAGTTTAAATTTTATTTAAAAAGTATAAAATTATAATCAAAATTAAGATAAAAGATTGAATTTTCATAATTTTCAATCACATTTTCGCTATCTAGCCTAGTATTTTTTCAATCATGTCTTAGATTCACATGCCCTATTAATTTCTATACAATTTGTCGCGCGGTTTAAATTGGACACAGGTAATAGGCGGATTACAATAATTATTGTCCCACATGTAGAATCTTCCTCCTCATATATGGCAGGAGTCCATTTTGAAATTTAGGAGTGACAGGTCGTGTTTTGTTTAAAAATTTTTGGAAAAGGGCTTATCTGTTTGCAAACAGTGTAGGCCCTGATCAGACGACGCGTTCTGCGTCTGATCTGGGCCTACACTGTTTGCCAGGGTACCCGTTTAGGGGTTTCCGGTTCCAAAAAGGTTAATCAAGTCTCTGATGTGACAGACTGAGTTTGCTGCCATACCATTACTTATTGCTGAGGGGATGGAGAAAGTTTGTTAACCCTTGTTCTGCTGAGCCCGGATATGCCTTTTCTTTGAAACAATGTAGATCCAGATCAGATGGCTTCTGAAGAAGCCATCTGATCAGGATCTACATTGTTTGTCATTCAGATTGTGAATGTGTTGTAATAATTTGCTACAGGTAATCTGATTGGTTGATAATCGGTAGTGGGTGTGGCATATATGAATATTCAGCAGGACAAGAGTTAACAACAGCAATTTAGTACCATAATGATCCTAAGTATAGGGACAGACAGACCTAAGTAAACAATGCATACCCAGATCAAACTGCTCCTGAAGGATTAGTCTGATTAGGGTCTACACTGTTTGCTTTTCCATCTGCACTTCTTGGACTCCTCGATGCATCGTGAAACAAATTTGTTTAAATTTTAGGAGAATTACTGCAAAACAGCAAGGTTTGCGGATATTTAGGTTTTTTACGGTACTCCGCAAAACCGAGACTCCCCGGATGTACTGTGTTAAATGTTCTCGCTGCCTTTGTTAAGTGAATGTGTGGCGGTGTAGCGTGAGATCTTTAAACCCGTGAGAACCTTAATACCAAGGTATATCTGCGCATGCGCAAGAAGGCCGTGAGAAATTTCATCCATTTCCTGTTAGCCCTTGCCCCTTACAGCGGCGTATATTATTTTCATATTTAAGCTGGAAAACTAAGATTGTAGGTACTCGTTAGAACCGTCTCGGCGAGGCGATTCTAACGAGTACCTACAATCTATGTTTTCCAGCGGAAATATGAAAAATATCAGAATATTTTATCTAAAAATTTGATGGTAAAATTTCAATATATTTTTAATGAGCGTGTTCTCGCAATTAATACTTTTAAAAAACAAGTTCTGTGGAAATTTAAAATTATTTTTCTTACTAAATGGATGGGAACACTGTAGCATAAGACTGATCTCAAATATAAGTGCCCTTTTACAATAATAATAATAATAATAATAATGATAATAATAAATAATAAATAATAATGATTATATTAGTCATAATCCGAGGCTTAGAGAAAACAAGTACACTCTTACCTTTTCAGGTCTACGGTGTATTTCTAGCTTCCAAAGGATATTGAACCCTTCATGGAATTTAAATTTTAGGTATTTTTTTTTTTTTTTTTTTTTGGTTTGGGTTTTACGGCCCTTTCAAGATTATTTCACTCATATCGAGCCGATCGTTAATCAGAGGTGGGCGAAAACCGGAGTACCCGGAGAAAAACCACCTGACCTTCCGTTGCAGAACTTGGCGTCTCACACAAATTTTAGGTATATACCAAGGTGATTAATATGTGTGATTTATGGTTTGGCATTTCCTGTTGTCCCCATGCTTATCAAAACACACGGACTAATTTTCACACCTTTCTGCTTATATGGGGTAATAATGCCTAATGTTAACCAAACAGGTTTTCAATAAACACACACACACACACACACACACACACACACAAAACACGGAAGTATTTACCGAACCCACTGCTCACTATCAACCAATCAAAATCGACCCCACCAATCGGGGCTTGAAGAAACAGATGGGCTGCATGGTGGCTAGGTAGGCAGGTAGGTAGGTATGTGGGTAGGGTGAATGGTCTGGTGGACATGTAGGTAGGTAGGTAAGTAGGCTTACTTTTAACTTCTTTCTTCGACGTTTTTGTTTGATTTGAGGTTTAATGTCCCCGTCAACACTGTATATGTCATTTTGGAGACGTTGCTTCCAATTTTGTGGGACTTTTAGCCGACATTGGGATGAAATGACATCTCAAGCCCTGTCGCCCAATGAAACCAATAGGGTTTATAAGTATGGACGGGCCGACTCGCACCGCTTTGCTTGGGCAGGTTTAGATCCTCAAAGCGGTTTACCAGTACTCGTGTGCGGTCAGTTTCAGCTTTGCGTGGAAGCATCATGCAGCCCATCTATTTCTTCAAGCCCCAATGGGCGGGGGCCAACCTTCGACGTTGTAGGTAGGTAGGAAGTTAGGTAGATAAATTTTGTTTGTTTGTTTGATTTGAGGTTTAACGCCCCCGTCATCACGGTACAGGTCATTTTGGAGACGTTGCTTTCATTTTTGTGTGACTTATGCCCGACACTCAGATCAAATGACATCTCAAGCCCTCTCGCCTAATGAAATCTATAGGGTTTATAAGCATGAACGGTCCGACTCCGACCGCTTTGCCTGGGCAGGCTTAGAGCCTCTATGCGGTTTACCAGTACTCGTGTGCGGTCGGTTTCAGCTCTGCGCGGAGACATCATGTAGCTCATATATTTCTTGAAGCCCCGATGGGCGGGGGCGACAGGTAGGTAGAGTGCAGGTATGCATGTAGGTAGGTATATCTCGAAAACACGCCTATTCAAATATATTGACAAAATTTTACAACCAAAAACGAAATTTTTCAGATAAAATTCTTGATATTTTTTCCTATTTCTGCACAAAACATAGATTGTGGGTACTCGTTGGAACCGCCTCGGCGCGTCGGTTCTTACGAGTACCCATAATCTATGTTTTTGAGCAGAAATAAGAAAATAATAACTATCCCTGTAAACCCAAGTTTTACTATCTAAAAGTGGGGTTTAAGGGTATCAAAATTATACAGGCGTGTTTGCGTGATGAGGTAGGAATGGTAGATTTGGGCTGGTGGCGATGGGTAGGTAGGTGATTCCAGGACATTTGCCCCCCAGGACATTTGCCCCCCAATGAATTAATCTAAAAATGGACATTTGCCCCCCAGTTGAAAATGCGACCTGGACATTTGCCCCCCAGAGCTTATTTTTGGTATGGACATCTGCCCCCCAGTGCTTATTTTACAGGTGGACATTTGCCCCCCACTGCTTATTTCAGAAAGGGACATTTGCCCCCCAGATAGACCAGAGCTAACACAAAGGAGGAAAACAATGTATTTACTGGTTTATTATCATCAGAAATACAAAATTTTAAGCAATAAATTACTCCATCTATATAAATATGAATCCCATAATAACCTGCTGTTATGGACAACCCCTACGTTAGAAAGCAGTATGGATCCCGATCAGATGCCATATCTGATGGGGATCTATACTGTTTGTCATGCAATTTGTTAAGTTAACAAAAATATACCAAGAATGTGATGGTTAATAGTCAACAATTGGGGATGCTTAATTTATTCAGCAGGATAAGGGTTAAGCAAGTCAGCTACAGAACCATATATTGAGTTTGTGCCTCACTGAGGGTCTAGTGTCAGACGCCTATACTTAAGTGGTTTTTACACTGGATACACTGATGGTTAATTCTTGAAGAAATTGAAATGATCTTGAATGGGCTGTAAAACTTTAACCAAAACGTTATTATGTAAATTATGTAGCTATATACAAGCCTGTGTAATGAATATCCTTGTCTAGCCAGGTTGGGGGGCAAATGTCCCTTTCTGAAATAAGCAGTGGGGGGCAAATGTCCGCCTGTAAAGTAAGCACTGGGGGGCAGATGTCCATACCAAAAATAAGCTCTGGGGGGCAAATGTCCGGGTCACATTTTCAACTGGGGGGCAAATGTCCATTTTTAGATTAATTCATTGGGGGGCAAATGTCCTGGGGGGCTAACGTCCGGAGACCGTAGGTAGGTAGATCTATACGAAGGTCGTAGGTAGGATCGTAGATATGTATATTTTGCTAGGTAGGTAAGCAGGCAGGAATATATGTAAGTAGGTATTGTGTACATATATCGATAGGAAGGTATGTAGACATATAGGTAGGAAGGAATGTAACTAAGTAGGTATGTTTTTGCTTGAATTTGGGGTTTAATGTCCCCGTCAACACTATTTAGGTCATTTTGGAGACGTTGCTTCCAATTGTGTGGGACCTTTACCCGACAGTGAGATGAAATGACAGCTCCAGCCCTGCCGCCCAATGAAACCAAAAGGCTTTGGACGGACTGACTCATACCATTTTGCCTGGGCAAGCTTTGTCCTTCTAAGCGGTTTACCAGCACTCATGTGAGTTCATGTCAGCCTGCGTGGAAGCACCATGCAGTATATCTATTTATCCAAGACCCGATTGACGGGGGCGACTAAGTCGGTATGTACGTAGTTAGGTAGGTAGTTAGGTATGCAGTCCGGCCCCGCCCACCGGGGCTTGAAGAAAAAGATGGACTGCATGGTAGCTAGGTAGGCAGGTAGGAATATAGGTAGGGAAATGATCTGGTGGCTTCGTGGCTCGGTGGGTAGGTAGATAGGTAGGTACGGACGGACGAGGAAAGTGGGTAGGTAGGTAGGTAGGGGAAATCACGGACAAAATTCCCCCCGGACATAACCCCCCCCCCCCCCCGGACAAAATCCCCCTTTTTGTAAAGGCGGACAAAATCCCCCCCCCCCAACATTTTTGTAGGTGGACAAAATCGCCCTGGACAAAATCCCCCCGGTCATAATCCCCCCTGCTGCTTATAAAGGCGGACAATATCCCCCATACCTCCGCATGCACAATTACTGATTTTCGAAAGTGAGTCTGTATATACATGTGTCATTTTGAAAACGGCAGATTCCAAATCAGATTTGGTGCAATACTATCAAAGCTATATTGGTGCTCATGTAAAAGTTATTGCAACAAGCAGGTAGCACTGCATAAGTACAAAAGGTGGCAAAATATAGAACAGAAATCATCAATGAAAAATTCTAACAATGAATAAGAACATTACAAATGAAACAAACACAGTTCTTTAGTAGGTACTACAAGCAAAGATTGACATATTTCTGCTCAAACTTGTAGGTATATAGTGGAAGGATAATCAACTGGACTAATTTAGAGGAAGGGTGATTTTGTGTGGGAGGGATTATGTCCGGGGGGATTTTGTCCGACCTGACATACAGCGAGGGTGATTTTGTCCGGGGGGATTTTGTCCAGGGGGATTTTGTCCCCCTTTACAAAAAGGGGGGATTTTGTCAGGGGGGATTATGTCCGGGGGGGATTTTTTCCGGCTACCAGGTAGGGGAGGTAGGTAGGTAGGAAGGCAGGTAGTTATATGTAGGAATGACAGGTTTGGGTTGGTGGTGAGGAAAGTTGGTAGGTGGGTAGGTAGGTAGGTAGGAATGCAGTTAGGTAGGTAGGTAGGTAGGTAGGTGGGTACGTACGTACGTAGGAATGCAGTTAGGTAGGTAGGTAGGTAGATGCGGGATGGTAATGTGGTAGGAAGGTAGGTAGGTAGCGTGGGACAGAGGGAGGAGGGCCGTAGGTAGGTAGGATCGTAGGTAGCTAGGGTCGTAGGTATGTGAGTAAGTGAGTGTTTGAGTTTCACGTCCCACCATTAGCTAAGGTCATACGGGGACGGACCTCGGTTTAAAGACTCATCCGAAAGTCTGGAGAAGCCCGGGATCGATCGTAGGTATGTATGTTTTGGTAAGTAGGCAGGTTGGTATGCGAGTGAGTGAGTGAGTGTTTGAGTTTTACGTCTCACTAACAGCTAAGGTCATACGGAGACGGGAACTCGGTTTAATGACTCATCCGAAAGTCTAGGTTGGTATGCAGGTATGTATGTAGGTATGGGATGGTTATAATGTAGGTAGGTTGGTGTGGGATGGTGATGATGTAGGTAGGTAGGATCGTAGGTAGGACGGTCGTAGGTAGGATCGTAGGTAGGTAGGATCGTAGTTATATATGTTTTGGTAGGTAGGAATGTAGGTAAGTGGGTATGGACGTACGTATGTCGATAGGAGATAGGTGTATAGATAGGTAGGTAGGAATGTAGCTAAGTAGGTAGATTGGTAGGTAGGTAGAGTTGTAGAGTGGCTAAGTATAGATAGATAGGTGGGTAGGTCCGGACTGACGGCCGGACGGACAGCCAGACAGACAGACATTAATTTTCTAATTTCGAACTTCTTTCTGCTAACTTCAAACCTTCTGTCTTCTAAATTTGTGGTGCGGTAGGTAAGAATGTTGACAGGCAGGCCGGTAGATAGATAGGTAGGTAGGATCGTACGTAAAATAGAAGTGAAGGCAATGATCTGGAATCAATACAATTAACCCACAGACCCTGATGGAAAGATCAATAGCAGAAAGCCAAAAGGACAGTTACTTTCCTACAAAATGGTCAATTGGCCAGCCAAAACAAAATAATATAAGCGGTACACACAGTCAAAGACAAGCCATAACAAAAATAAACCGCGACAGAAGAACCGCCTAGGAACGGTCAGTGAAACGAACTCCAATGGGGGAGTGGCAGGGGGGGGGGGGGCTTGAATCGATTTTACGTGGTCACAGTCCTCGCCCTTAGTTCCGTCGCGATTCAGACAAATAATTTGTTCAGTCTGCATAAAGGCCTCCTAACACATCAGTGCAGCATCTCCGGGAACACAAAAATCAAACCACAGCGACGAAACAACGGTAAGGACTCGACAGCAAGAGTTTGTCACTCAGTTTTACGCCCTACCTACGGAGATGGGACCTCGGTTAAAAGACTCACCCGAACGTCTGTGAAACCCGGGATCGAATATGTGACCCCAGGCCTATGAGGCCAGTAACAGAATCACTACACCACAGGGGCTTCTTTTCGTATGGGAACGGACGGTCAGACATACATTTACTTATTTCTACATACCTACCTAAGTACCCTATTGGTTTCATAAGGCGGTAGGACTTGAGATGTCATTTCATCTCAATGTCGAGTAAAAATCCAACAGATTGTTCGCAATTGGTCGCAATGTCTCCAAAATGACTTTCACAGTGTTGACGGGGACTTTAAACCTCAAGTCAAACAAGAAAACAAACAAACAAACACCTACCTGACTTCCCACCAAGACACCCCCTTACCTGCCTACGTAAATCTATCCCGCCCATTGGGACTTGAAGAACTAGAATGGCTACATGATTCCCTACCACACCTTAGTAGTGGTAAACCGCAAAAAATCTGCCCAGGCGAGTGATGCGAGTCGGACCGTCCATGAATGAAAACCATATTGGTTTCATTGGGCGGCAGGTCTTGAGATGTCTTTTCATCTCAAAATTAGGTCCCACGAAATTGGAAGCATCGTCTCCAAATGATATATAGTATTGACGGGGACGTTAAACCTCAAATCAAACCTGCCTACCTACCTACCGACCCACCAAGACACATCTCCTTACCTACCTACTTAAATCTACCCCGCCCATCGGGACTTGAAGAAATAGATGGGCTGCATGATGCCCGACCGCACATGAGTACTGGTAAACCGCTTAAGCCTGCCCAGGCAAAGTGATGCGAGTCGGACCGTCCATGCATATAAACCCTATTAGTTTCATTGGGCAGCAGGTTTTGAGATGCCATGTTAAGTCAAAGTCGGTTCCCATGGAATTGGAAGCATCGTCTCCGAATGACCTATATAGTATTGACGGGGACGTTTAACCTCAAACCCAACCTATATACCTACCCAGCCGCTGCATCTACCTACCTATCTAGCCACCAAACTACCTACCTACTTACTTACCTACCTAAACAACGTCAAAGCAGAAGTTAGAAGTACGAGGTCAGCTTGCCCCCGCCAATCGGGCCGTGAAGAAATAGATGGGCTGCATGATGCTTCCACGCAGAGCTGAAACCGACCGCACACGAGTACTGGTAAACAGCTTAGAGGATCTAAGTCTGGCCAGGCAAAGCGGTGCGAGTCGGACCGTCTATGGTCATAAACCCTATTGGTTTCATTAGGCAACAGGGCTTGAGATGTCATTTCATCTCAATGTCGCGAAAAATTGGCAGCAACGTCTCCAAAATGACCTTATACAGTGTTGACGGGGACGTTAAACCTCACATCAAACAAAACAAACAAGAAATGTCCCTACAGTTTTTTTTTTATTTTATTTTTATTTTATTTTTTTTTTTGTAATTTGATAATCAACACCACTATGAATACCGACCATTTCGACCCTAAGTCCAGTCGCCCTGAGTGATCTCGGGCGTTGCAGTTTTGCTTTGGTCAAGTCGGACCCCAATATAAGTTCAGCTTGACAGACTTGTCTTTAATCAAGATAATATCCTTCCACATTCTATAGTATATGTTTGTCATTGGGCCCCCGACAATCGGGGCTAAGTGAATAAATAAATAAATAAAATCACCAGTACCACAGTTTCTAATTTCCTTAGATAGGCCCTCCAGCAGAAAATTAAAGTTAAATGAATGTGCCAGCATAATTTATCATTTAATATACTAAGAGAGGTTCGATACCCCAATCTCTTATAGAGTTATCGTATTACAGTTCTCACGGCTGAATTATCTCACACCCCTCCGTGAGGGATTTCAGCCACTTCCGGTTCGACTGAAGAATCTCACGGGATCAATAATCTCACGCTACAGCGGCCGTAAAAAGTCTCACTGCCCTTCATCGGAGTGTAGGTTATATTGTCTAGTCCTTTGGGATCGTTGATTTCACTAAATACACGAGTAAATCAGGATCGCGAGAACTGATTTTTCTTTAAAAAAAATACACAAATTATGAACTCAAAATAGTAGCTTTATTTAATTTAGCATATAAACGGTATTGACAACAATTGCTCCTTTTAGGATCTGTTGAATCTGAAATGATATAAAATGCATTTCATCACGAGAACACGCCTATATAATTTTGAACCCCTTGAACGCCACTTTTATATAGTAAAACTGGGGTTTCAGGGGAAAACATTATTTTTTCTTGTTTCTGTTCCAAAATATAGATTCTGGGTACTCGTTAGAACCGCCTCATCTAAAATATAGATTGAGGATACTCGTTAGAACCGATGAGGCGGTTCTAACGAGTACCCACAATCTATACTTTGAGCAGAAATAAGAAAAATATCACAATTTTTCATCTAAAGTTTTGCATTTTCGGAGGTATAGTTTACGATGTATTTGTATAGGCATGTTTTCGTAATGTTGGCGACGACATCACGTTCACACGTTCCTATAAAGACTACTCATGTAAACCTCGCTTTATACAGAGAAATGTCGGGGGTGGGGGTTACATAGTTTCAGATCATTTCAAGTACTTACGTTTTCTAAAGTACATGGAATGTAGATGCTCGTTAGAACCGAGTGAGCCAATGAGGTATATGTACCGGTCAACTGAGTTGAAATGGTTAATGAACACAGATTCATACGAGAACGACGTACAATTAGGCGGTCCTAACGAGCAACCATCATCTATATTTGATGGAGAAATAAAAATGAAACTTAGATATTTCCGGGTAAAACGATTTACTATCTCAGTAAAACATGTTATTAGACAAAACGCCATACTAGGTCCGTATTTCGATAAAACGAATTTATTATTGCGATAAAACGTCATAATAATTCGTTAAAAAGGCATAATTATTCGGTAAAACGAATTGTTACTTCGATAAAACGCAATAGATAATCAAAACACTGAGAGTACTGGTGGGTCAATTGTCTCTGAGTGTAGGCTGGGAAAATTAAACTTCGACTGAGACTTGAGACTAAAAGTGTTTGTAAAGCAATTCGTGTAGACCATGATCAGACGCCACAGAACAAGGCGTCCGATCTGGCGTGGCTATTTTCTATAAATGACCGTTGCCAGGATTACCAATCAGTGATATTTTGTTTGTTTCTCTCTTTTTTTTTTTTTTTTTTTTTTTTTGATTGAGGTTTTGCGTGCCCGTCGACACTATTTAGGTCTTTTTGGATTTTGTGGGACTTATACACGACTTTGAGATGAAAAAACATCTCAAGCCCTGTCGCCTAATGAAACCAAATAGCTTATATGCACTGGGCAGTCTGACCCGCACCACTTTGCCTGGGCAGGCTTAGTCCTTCTCAGCGGTTTACCAGTACTCACGTCCGGTCAGTTTCAGCTCTGCCTGGAATCATCATGCAGCCCAATCTATTTCCCCAAGCCCCGGTGGGCGGAGGCGATACGTGGACTTATGCACTGTAGACTTGTATGCGTTGTAACTTTGGGTTGATTGATAAACAATCGACCCAAAAACTGGGATAACAGGTAATATTGATAAGGACCATTGTCTCGTGTGGTGCTCTCTAGCGATATATAGGGGGGGGGGGGGGGGGGGGTAACTCGCTCTGATTCCCCATTACTGCATCAACTCTTTTTTCTACCGTCAGGATGTGGTCGTTTGCGAAAGGTTACTTTGTTCTGTTAGTGTACAGGGTGGTTATACTATTTAAGGTCCATGCGAACGCTAAGCAAAATATACTTTTGCTCAACTATACAAAATGTGCATTTGTGCAAGTTTACTTACGCCTGCTCGAGGCGGTTGTAATGGATACACACAGGATAGGTTTTTATGGAGGACTGACAAAAACCATCCTTCAATTTTCACAAAACAAAAATACCAACACTACATGTTGCAATGTGTTCGTTTTAACGTGTTACCTAGGTACAAGGAAATGTGAATGACTCGAACACGGTTGGTTCCTTTACCGTTCACCATAGTTGCATTATTTGCTGGCTCCCGGCTTGCACATTGTCAATATTGGAAAAACAGGTAACCAGACCCCCTGACCTTTCAAGGTCAAGGTCAGGGGGGTCTGGTTACCTGTTTTTTCCAACACTGATAACCTTCAGACTAGGAACCAGCAGATAATGCAAATACGGTGAATGACTAATTCGATTTTTAGCTATCGAATAGCTCAATATACCTTTATATTAACCCATATATGCCAATGGAATCTTCCACCAATTAAATTTGGGGAAGTCCATTTCCAATAATAGGGGTGTCAGGTTTTATTGTTTGCGGTCAATTTTTTAAAAAAATTAATGTTCTTTAAGCGAACTATGTAGACCCTGATCAGACGCCGTTCAACACTGTTTTCCAATGTCCCAAAAATGGTACGCTAGGCATATAATGTTTGTGACTCCAGCTTTTGATTGCCTAAAGCTTTCACTTATACTATTCTTCAATACCATTTCACATGAATTCTAACACGAGTTGCTTACATAATCTATTAATAGAACTGTGTATTTTTTCTTGCAGTTCAGTAAGAGAAAAGGAGTTTTGTCACATTTTTATTGACAGCAATTAAAAAGTACAGATTGGTTCTGATTATTTTGGATACAATATCAATAAAATATCATTTGAATTTGTTTGTTTGATTTGTGGTTTAACGTCCCCGTCAACCAATAAGGTTTATAAGCATGGACGGTCCGACTCGCACCGCTTTGCCTGGGCAGGCTTAGATCCCCTAAGTGGTTTACCAGTACTTGTGTGCGGTCGGTTTCAGCTCTGCGTGGAAGCATCATGCAGCCCATCTATTTCTTTAAGCCCCGATGGGCGGGGGCCTAAGATCATTTGAAGGATATTATAAGGGTGCGTAAGGAAAACAGTGGACTCGTACCATTGACTTTTTGTATGGAAAGTTATCAACATGTACGTTGTGCTGTGCCCGCCTTTGGGGAGAAGCAAAACAATATGCTAACTTAAAAGATGTAGCACTTTAGTCACAAAGATATATATATAGCTGTCCACAAGATATCGTTTTATTAGTGTTTCTTTTAAAATTTTTAGTTACTGAAAACAATTTGCTATTCACCCATAATTATGCTGTGTAAATGACATTTCTCTAACGATAATTGCAGGTAAATTGCAGGTTGAAATATAAACCTTATTTTTCTTGACATAAAATCTGATTTAGGAGGGCATTTCATGAGCACGTTAACGTGATGAAAATAAAATTATATAAAACTAGCCAATATTGTGTTGGAATGTATAATAATAATAATAATAATAATAATACAATTCCTACTACTACTGATAATAATTTTAATAATAAAACGATGATGGTAATAATTATGCTGCTACTACTTTTTCCACTACTGCTACTATTATTGAGCCCCCGCCGATCGGGGCTTGAAGAAATAGCTTTTCCACGCAGAGCTGCAACTGACCACACATGAGTACAGGTAACCCGCTTATGAGGTCCTAGCCTCCCCAGACGAAGTGATGTGAACCGGACCGTCCCTATATATAAACCCCTTTCGTTTGATTGGGCGGCAGGGCTTGAGATGCCATTTCATCTCAATATCGGTTAGAAGTTACACAAATTGAAGCAACGTCTCCAAAATGACCTTAATGATGTTGTCGGGAACATAAAATTCCAATACAAACGAACCGCAACTACTGATGATACTACTTATAATAACGAAAATATAGTAATCTGAAAAATTAAAACGATAACAATAATAATTATCTTTTTTACTACTCCCACTACTTCAACTCAGTACTACTGTAATAATAATAAAAAACGATGTTAATAATAATTATATCTTGCTACTACTCCCACTACTACTACTACTACTACTACTACTACTACTACTACTACTACTACTACTACTACTACTACTACTTCTACTACTACTACTACTACCACGCACATCGGGGCTTGAAGAAATAGCTGGGCTGCATGATGCTTCCACGCAGAGCTGAAACCGACAGCACACGAGTACTGGTAAAACGCTTACAGAGGATTTAAGCCTGCCCAGGCAAAGCAGTGTGGACCGAACCGCCCATGCTTATAAAATAGAAGTAGAGGCAATGATAAAAACCCTATTGGTTTCATTGGGCGACAGAGCTTGAGATGTCATTTCATCTCAATGTTGGGTAAAAGACCCACAGAATTGGAAGCAACGTCTCCAAAATGACCTATACAGTGTTGACGGGGACGATAAACCTCAAAACAAACAAAACTATCACTGCACTACTATCACTACTTCAACTATTATTATTATAATTATTATTAACGTGATGAAAATAAAGTGGATAAAGACTAGCTTACATTGTTTGTAGGAAAAGAAATTTAACAATAATAATAATGATAACGATAATCATAATAATGCCTTGTCCTTGATGTTGGAAAGGAGAGGGATAAGTATAAAGAAGACCAGTCCTTTTGCTGATTGTGCTTTTCGGTTTACAGTTTTGCTAACGAATTTTCTGACTGTAAAACCCCCGATTTATCACCACAAATGACAAATTTGAATAGTAATTCCCAGCATGAGCCGAACTAGTCTTATTTGGAAAACATTTCTTTTGTCCTAAAGGTTTGCGAGCCATTCAAGTTCGTCTGTACTTAGTATTACTGGGCTAAGCTGTTTTACCTTTCAACGCTTGCCAACTCCTTGGTTTTGGGTACAGACAACTCCGTATTGAGCGCTTTGCCAGGGGCAGTAACCTTTAGCACATTTGTTTGGACACGCCAGCTGACAGGGGTATACTGCAAAATAAAGTTGGCAAAAGGAATTTCCACTGCGACTAAATCAGGGCAAGTATCATAAGTAATAAAGTAATGCATAGGGATATTGCCCATGTATTGGCGAATATTGTCCCAAGGCCCCATTTTGCATTTACAAAGATATAAGTGCGTCAAAATGTTGCAGAAATTTATGCATTTGGAATGATTTAGGAACTTGGAAGATGGTTATATCGACGAGGTAGCACTCTTAAGTACTAGTTAACAAGACAAGTAGCCTTTGCGAATTGTGTGTGTGTGTGGTGTGTTGTGTGTGGTGTGTGTGTGTGTGTGTGTGTGTGTGTGTGTGTGTGTGTGTGTGTGTGTGTGTGTGTGAATTCGGGTTTAACGTCGCTTTCAACAATTTTTCAGTCATATCACGACGGTGTCTGGTTGCGACAGGGAGCTCAATGCTCTCTTTTATAGTGCTGCCTCACTGAAGTATCATGTCCCAGACACATTACATGATACAACACCCAGTCACATTAACCTGACACTGGGTCGACCAGTCCTAGCTCTACCCCGTAAATCTGAGTGCCAAGCGATGAGCAGCTAATGCCATTTTTAACGACTTTGGTATGTCGCGGCCCGTGATCGAACCCGTGACCTCCCGTTCCCCGGAGCGGACGCTCTACCAACTGAGCTATCGGGGCCGGTATAGCCTTTGCGAAATGGACAAAATCGGTGAAAGAGCAGTGATCCAATGTTTGCATAAAAAGGTTTAACACCTAACGAATCCGTAATGATATGGTAGCAACACTAGGGAAATATGCCCCTTCAAATGCTACAGTGGAAAGGTGGGTGGTGGAATTAAGCGCGACAGACATAGCCTTGTGAGAATGACCCCCGCGCTGGAAGGCCTGTCAATGTCGCGACCACAGAAATGGTCAAAAAAGTTCAGGATATTGTTATGACTGACAGACGAGTCAAATAGAGGATATTTGATTTTTTCAGTGTAAGATCGAATTTTATTTCATCGAATGAACACCAAAACTGTTATATTCACGAGTGGCGTAGCCACGAGTGAAAAAAGCAGTTTTGGTGTTCATGAGTGAAATAAAATTTGATCTTGCACTGAAAAAATCAAATTTTCTGTTTCTTACATGCTTCAAAAGGCAATATTTAGCGTCTTTAATGGTGTCGCTCACATTCGGAGAAAATTATCTTTGTTCCTGTTCGTTTCGCGTCAATTTTAGTGGTGTCCATCGTGTTTAGTGGGTATACTATTGGGTGTAAACTGAAAGTTTGCACCTGAGAAATGGCCTGGGATGGTATTATTATGAATGATTAATGAAATAACTGAGAGAGTAGTTTTCCAAAGAAGTTGCTGGCAAGTCTAACGTCGCGCGACAAAAGACGTGACGTCAGCGTCATAAATGACGTCAGTAACGTCCCCGTCACACATGA
Source organism: Lucinisca nassula (assembly GCA_963580285.1). Lineage (NCBI taxonomy): Eukaryota > Metazoa > Mollusca > Bivalvia > Lucinida > Lucinidae > Lucinisca > Lucinisca nassula. Next base: position 174,081,706 of record OY757014.1, on the reverse strand, counting down.
ACGGGCTATGCGTCAATTAGAACACATTTCAGTATTGTTCAGTTATCTGACAAAGATAAAATTGAAATTAGTTAGATTTGAAGAAAAAAGTAGCCCCAAACAGTGAAAAATAAAAAATCGTATTTTCACTGTTTGAAACAGTGAAAATATCGATTTATATTTCACTGATAAATCTCTATCATTCATTGAAAAGCATGTAAGAAAGAAAGATATATAGCCAGCAGACTTAGTATTTCACAGGACACAGTACATTCCATTCTTTTAGATGAACTTGCAATGAGAAAACTGTCGGCCCGATGGGTACCAACACTTCTGACAGTTGATCAGAAACACACCAGGCGCACATAGTCAGGTGCTAATATTTACCTTTTTGAACTTTATTACGAAAACTCACCTATACAAATGCATTGTAAGTTTTACCACCGAAAAAAAAAAAACGAAATTTTTTAGATGAAAAATTGATATTTTTTCTTTTTTCTGCTCAAAATATAGATTGTGGGTACGCGTTAGAACCGCCTCATCGAGGCGGTTCTAACGAGTAACCACAATCTATATTTTCGAGCAGAAATAAAAAAGGTAAGGTTTATCCCTGAAAACCCCAGTTTTACTATATAAAAGTGGGGTTCAAGGGGGTCAAAATTATACAGGTTTTCGCGATGTTCTTCAGAGATTAGTCACTATGGATGAAACATGAGTCCATCATTTTACCCCAGAGGCCAAGCAACAATCGGAACAGTCAGCCTCGATAGCACAGTGGTTAACGCGTTGGACTTATGATAGAGAGGTTGTGCGTTCGAATCCGGCTACCGGTATCGAGGTGTGTCCTTGGGCAAGACACGTAATGACACTGCTCCACTCCACCTAGGTGTAAATGGGTAGCTGTGATGTAAAAGACACTGCCTCTTTCTCTCGCGCGCGTGAAAACACCCAGAATGAGTGTTCGAGGGCGATTCAATAAGCTTGAAGCTTTCATCGCAATCGAACTAAAATAAATTAGTATAAACTAAACAGTGGAAGCACCCTGGCTCACCCCCGCCATAGAAAGGAAAGACTGTTCCATCAGCTGGGAAGGCTATGACCTCGGTTTTCTGGGATTAAGATTGTATTCTGCTGATAGATTATCTCCAAAAGGGACAGACAATCAATGGCACATTATGACGCAGTTACGGGAAAGTATTAAATTTAGGCGCCGCGGAAAGCTCACTAAAGGTGTGTTGTTCCATCAGGTAATGCTCCTGTTCACAGGTCAGTCATTGCTATGGCTGCCATTCACGATTGTGGTTATAAATTGATTGAGCATCCGCCTTATTCACCTGATCTCGGTTCGTCAGACGTTTATCTATTTCCAAAACTGAAAACGGCTATTTCAGGCACCCAGTTTCAGTCCGATGTTAACGTCATTTATGCTGTGGATGACTTTCTGAACAGCCAAGAAAAGGAGTTCTATAAAAGTGGCATTGAGCCCCTTAAACACCGTTGGCAAAAGTGTATAGATACTGAAGGGGATTATGTTGAAAAATAATACAATATGTCCGACAAGATTCAATATGAGGCTCACAACATATCAATCAGCCCTCATAGTTACCTTAAATTTACTTCAAACATAGGTTGTAGATGCTCGTTAGAACCGCTTCATTGAAGCGGTTCTAAAGAGTACCCACAACCTATATATGTCTTGGAGCAGAAATAAGAAAATAATGTATACCCCAGTAAACCCCAATTTTCTCTACATAAAGTGGGGTTTAGGGTGTTCATTTCACGGACTTGTTCACGTGATGCATATTTACTGGTTTGAATCTTTGCTACTCTACTGTGTAATACAGAGTACCCTCGTTAAAATGCTAGTATTTGTCCCCAATGTCATAAAGAATTTGCAACTGTAAAAAAATCTCAACAAGGGGTGGGGTCGGCATATAGCAGATAGTAGGGGCTAACACTTACCTAGTGGTCCTGTCAAAGCCCCACACCCTATCATGCACAGTGTATGGCAACTATCCCTGTCAATTCTGATGATTTCTCGGGCCTGGACCAAAACCAGTGCCACACCGATGATTAACAACAAACCAAGAACTTTCATTCTGGCAACAGGCTGTAGGTAAAATTCTTCTTTGGGAGGTGAAAGAGGTCGACTGCATTAGGAAAACATGTCCGTAAGAAATAATGGCGTCCAACATGGTGTCAGAAAATGATAAATATTAGGTGAAAATGATAACATCTTTATTATTTCTGCTTTCAACATAGATTGTGGGTGCTCGTTAGAACCGCATCAATGAGGCGGTTCTAACGAGTACCCACAATCTATGTTTTTGAGCAAAAATAAGGCAGATATTGTTTATCCCCGTAAACCCTAATTTTAACAATCTTAAGTGGGGTTTAGGGCGGACTTGTTAAACCCCTGTCACACCAGGGCCGCGTTTTCACGGCGATCCCACGGCGTCCAAGAAAAATGCAGAACGCTGAGGTGCGCGCAGTACGATAGCAAACATCGCCGTATAGCAATGCAGTGACATCGCCAGTAGGCGCATTGGGATCGCATAGAACGCCAAGTGATGGCGCTCATTTTGAGCATGCTCAAAACAAACGCCGTCGCTCGGCGTTCTGATCAGAGCGCAGTGAGGTCGCCGTAAGATTGCCATAGCAGCGCAGTAAGGTCTCCTACAACCCTACAGGAGCTCGGCAGGGGCGCACAGAGGTCTCCTACAACGTCATTTAAGCTCCGCTTGTATAATTGATTAATTGATTTGAGGTTTAACGTCCCCGTCAACACTGTATAGGTCATTTTGGAGATGTTGCTTCCAATTTCGTGGGACCTTTACCCGACATTGAGATAAATTGACTTCTCAAGCACTGTCGCCCAATGAAACTATTATAAGCATGGACGGTCCGTCGCGCACCGCTTTGCCTGGGCAGGCTTAGATCCTCTAAGCGGTTTACCAGTACTCGTTTGCGGTCGGTTTCAGCTCTTGATGTAAGCATCATGCAGCCCATCTATTTCTTCCAGTCCCGATGGGCGGGGGCCGCCCGCTTGTATAAACAGTGGCTGGAGTAGACTGTGGGACGTAGTTTGATTGAGTACTGTCCCGAAAACCTACTTCTGTGGTGACTAATCCCGGGGTTGATAAGGTAATGGCGGTGGACTTGCTCCTGCTTGCGGTGGTGGCGGTGGACTTGCTTCCGACGGCACACGAGTACTGGTAAACCACTTAGGGGATCTAAGCTTGCCCAGGCAAAGGGGCGAGAGTCGGACCATCCATGCTTATTAACACTATTGATTTCATTGGGCGACAGGGATTGAGATGTCATTTCATCACAATGTCGGGTACAAGTCCCATAAAATTGGAAGCAACGTCTCCAAAATGACCTACGAGTTGTGTCTGAAATAGCTGGATGCATGACAAACAGTGCAGACTCTGATGAGGAGCCGCAATATGCGTTATGTTCGGATGATAACAGTAACACGATTGGAAAATAGGGCCCGGAGAAAATGTATTAACGGGATTTCGATCCCACAGTAACCATTTGTTTAAGAAATAGATCAGCTCTAACTGTGATTTGTTGTGTAATAAATCACAGTTTGGAGGTCAGTTGTAAAGAAGACAAATCACAAGCGCGTAGCGCGCGTGATTTGTCTACTTACAACTGACCGACAAACTGTGATTTATTACCCAACAAATCACTGGCTAGAGCTGATCTATTTCGATTCTAACACGCTGAAAATCGGCAATAATGTTGTTGTTTCCTTCAAAATCTCACAACTTTTCACCATTGTTAGAAGAAATCCCGCTAAAATTATCGACTGAAACACATGCATTTACATCCTTTTCTAACGTTCTCGATGCGAGAAAATGACGTTACACCGACTAACGTCAAGTAAATCGACTAGTGACGTCATAAATTTACAGTTTTTAATGACGTCACACGTCACGCTTTTCCGAGCTGTGATTTGTTGCAGAATAAAACACAGTTATTTTGCATTGCCTATATAGGCGCGCTGTGTTAGAATTATTATTCTAACACAGCGCGCCTATATAGGCAATGGAAAACAGCTGTGTTTTATTCTGCAACAAATCACAGCTCGGAAGAGCGTGACGAGTGACGTCATTTAAAACTGCTAATTTATGACGTCACTAGTCGATTTCCTTGACGTTAGACGGTGTAACGTCATTTTCTCGTATCGAAAACGTTAGAAAAGGATATAAATGCATGTGTTTCAGTCGATAATTTTAGCGGGATTTCTTCTAACAATGGCGAAAAGTTGTGCGATTTTGAAGGAATCAACAACATAATTGCCGATTTTCAGCGTGTTAGAATCGAAATAGATCAGCTCTAGTCTGTGATTTGTTGAGTAATAAATCACAGTTTGTCGGTCAGTTGTAAGTAGATAAATCACGCGCGCTTCGCGCTTGTGATTTGATCTACTTTACAACTGACCTCCAAACTGTGATTTATTACTCAACAAATCACAGTTAGAGCTGATCTATTTCTTAAACAAAGGTATGTGTTATGTCGCTTTTGGTGTGTTTTCAGAAGGACGAGCGGATCACTCAGAATATCGGAAATACTATTCCGTGTACATAAGATTTAACTTTATATTCAAGCCGAACAAAATATTTAACAATGTGGCGACGGTCAAAAACACAAATCGTCGGTCTATGTTTTCGCAGTGTATTGACATCACAGGCAGATTTTGTAGTAAAGTTTCAGTTTCCCACGAGTGTGTAATGATTTTACGTTATACCTGGTGATACTGACCTCCAATTTTCATTTTGACATAAAAAAAAATAATAATAAAAAATAAATAAACAAAATGGTAAAATTTTCACCTTGAAGAATTTTTACACACTTTACTGACGTGATGCTTCCAGACTATTGAGTTAGTTTCCACGCTTTTGTGCTAGTTCCAGCAAGTTGACAGTTTGTATAACTGGATCTTTATATAGTAAGTACTAATCGCTTGAACATATGGTTTCCAACGTTCCATCTAACCGACCATCAAGGCATCAAAATAAAGGAAAATATCCTCAGAAGAAGAAAAAAATCACAGCTTGTGATTTAAACTGTGCACATTACAATCGTAACATTAGACCTGTTAACGCTATATTTCGTTAACAGTATATCAATTCTTGATTTCAACAGATCGTCGTTGTTGCACAATAGCCAACGGCTATCCCGTAAAACTCAAGTGATAGTATAAACTGCGCCAGTTAAACTCTCATATATATATATATATATATATATATATATATATATATATATATATATATATATATATATATATATATATATATATATATATATATATATATATATATATATATATATATATATATATATATATATATATATATATATATATATATATATCCTTTCCTAACCGCCCCCACCCATCGGGGCTTGGAGAAATAGATTGGGTTGCATGATGCCTCCACGCAGAGCTGATACCGACCACACATCAGTACTGGTAATCCGCTTAGGTCTAATCCTAACCAGGAAAATGGCTGCGAGTCGGCCCGTCCATGCTTATAAACGGTATTGGTTTCATTAGGCGGCAGGGATCGATAGGTCATTTCATCTCAATGTTGGGTAAAAGTCCCACAAAATTGGATACAACGCCTCCAAAATGACCTAAATTGTGTTGACGGGGACGTTAAACCTCAAATCAAACAAACAAACAAACACACCTAAAGGTCCTAGGACAGCAGGCTAGTGAAATAAACACTTTCAATAGCTCTGTGACTTTTATCATATCTTAGTTACAACAAAATTCCATTACAGTTTCTAGCTATTTCATATTAGAAGTCTAAATTTCATGCTCTCTCTCTCTCTCTCTCTCTCTCTCTCTCTCTCTCTCTCTCTCTCTCTCTCTCTCTCTCTCTCTCTCCGGCCCCCGCCCACCGGGGCTTGAAGAAATATATGGGCTTAATGATACTTCCGCGCAGAGCTGAAACCGACCCGCGCGCGAGTGCTGGTAAACCGCTTAGAGAATCTAAGCCTGTCCAGGCAAAGCGGTGCGAGTCGGACCGTCCATGCTTATAAACCTTATTGGTTTCATTGGGCGGCAGGGCTTGAGATGTCATTCGATCTCAATGTCGGGTAAAAGTCCCACAAAATTGGAAGCAACGTCTCCAAAATGACCATTACAGTGTTGATGGGGACGTTAATCTCTCTCTTGGTAGTAGGTTTGTTACAACCTAATCCTCCTATTAACTGCGTAAGTAATTTCCTACCCAATCATAACTGAAACCAACTGGTGTTTCTGCATTTGGTAAATATATAATTTTCCCATGTCTGAGAACATTTGTTTATCCCAAAGCTTTGTCAAGCTACGCCGAGATAAATGGACCTTGCCCAATAGCCGCACCACACCAGAATTATGCATATTATGAAAACACAAGCACGATCGACATAAGAAGACGGATGCAACTGGCATATGTTCATGGTTGCAAGGTTTATTCTAACACAGCGCGCCTATATAGGCAATGGAAAACAACTGTGTTTTATTTTACAACAAATCACGGCTAGTAAGAGCGTGACAAGTGACGTCATTAAAAACTGCCAATTGATGACGTCACTAGTCGATTTCCTTGACGTTAGACGGTGTAACGTCATTTTCTCGCATCGAAAACGTTAGAAAAGGATGTAAATGCATGTGTTTCAGTCGTTAATTTTAGCGGGATTTCTTCTAACAATGGCGAAAAGTTGTGAGATTTTGAAGGAAACAACAGCATTATTGCCGATTTTCACCGTGTTAGAATCGAAATAGATCAGCTCTACCCGGTGATTTGTTGGGTAATAAATCACAGTTTGTCGGTCAGTTGTAAGTAGACAAATCACGCGCGCTACGCGCTCGTGATTTGTCTACTTTACAACTGACCTCCAAACTGTGATTTATTACTCAACAAATCACAGCTAGAGCTGATCTATTTCTTAAATGAAACGAAAGAGTACCGCAAACACTTACAATCAGTACGTTCCTTTGCCTGTCTCAACCTCTGGAATGCTCTTTTATACTCTATCTTATCTGTTGACTTGTGACCTTTGTATGATCAAACGAGGCACTTGTTGGACAAAAATGGTTTCTATGTCGCTGAATGTAGCAATCCCAGTGATGTGTATGAAACATGCGTGTTTGGTCAGAATCAGTCCTTAGGTTCAGGAGATATAGTGCTTCAAACAGACTATGTGATAGAAATGGCTATGTTCAATGCCCAAGGGGCGATAACTCCAAAGTTGGAAAACGAGAGTTATGGTGTCCTGTTCGTCGCCTCAGGATGCTCTACATATCTGTAAAGTTTTGTGAAAATATCTCTAATGGTATCAGAGTTATTGAGCTGACACGAAACTGATAGCAACAGCTATATTCAAAGTTCAGTGGTAGAGCGTCCGCTTCGGGAATGGGAGGTCGCGGGTTCGATCCCCGGCCGCGCCATACCAAAGGCGTGAAATATGGTACTAGGCGCTCACTTGGCAGACGCTCGCATTATCAGTGGTAGTCCTAGAAAGATAAGTATTTGATAAAGGATATAGTGCGAACAATTTGACATGAGACTGACCTTTATGCAAGGAACTATCGCCTAATACCTCGGCTTTCGTAAACTTCTCGTGAATTTTCGGCATCACGTGAATAGCGGCCGATTTACCGATCTCTATGTATTGTATTACAATATCGCCATCTTCGGAACACGACGAAGATAAATATATGCATTCAGTCGGGTGTGAAAATAGAGTTCACCAGTCTCAGGTCAATTTGTTCGAACTATACTTTGTTTGTCGCTATAAAAGCTCTACAGAGCTTTTCTTATTTGTTTCGGATATGCGACGCTAAATAAAGCTTCCTTATCTTTAATAACTCCAAAAGTAGGAAAAATCAGTTACAGTTCATAGTTCTGCACATCGTCTCATGGTGCTCTACCTATCTGTGCGGTTTCATTGGTATCGAAGTTACGGAGCGAACACGAAACTATGATGAAAATAGCTAAGTTCAATGCTCAAAGGGCAACAACCCCAAAAGTATGAAAATCAGAATTGTGATTAATATGTTCTGCACGTCGTCTTAGGGTGCTCCACATATCTATGAAGTTTTGTGAACATGTCTCAAATGGCACCAGAGTTATGAAGCGGACACGAAATTATTATAGAAATGGCTATATATGTTAAAATTTCAATTTTCAACTGCAAAAGTAGGAAAATCAGAGTTACGATTCATAGGTTCTGCACGTCGTCTCAACAATTCAAAAAGTAGGAAAATCAGAGATATGGTTCATTTGTTCAGCACGTGGTCTCATAGTGCTCTTCATATTTGTAAAGTTTCGTGAAAATATCTCAAGTGGTATCAGAGTTATGGAGCGGACACGAACCCAGTAAGCATTCTACATAAATCTACAGCGGGCCGTTAGCGGCCCGTCAGGGTAGCTGACGGGCCGCTAACGGCCCGCTGTAGATTTATGTAGAATGCTAGCAGGGAAACTGATAGCAACAGTTATATTCAATGTTCAAAAGACAATAAATCCAAAAGTAGGAAAATCAGAGTTACGGTTCATATGTTCTGCACGTCGTCCCATGGTGTTCTACACACCTGTGCAGTTCCATGGTAACATCTCAAACGGTGTCGAAGTTATGGAGCCAACACGAAACTATGATAGAAATGGCTAAGTTCAATGTTCAAAAGGCAACAATTCAAAAAGTAGGAAAATCAGAGTTTCGGTTCATATGTTCTGCACGTCGTCTGACAGTGATCTACAATCTATAAAGTTTCGTGAAAATATCTCAAACGGTATCAGAGTTATGGGACAGATACGCATCTATGAGGTGCTGACGGAGGGACGGACACTCAAATCTCCGGTGGGTATAACATTATACCCACGCCATATTTTGAATTGCGGGGCATCAGGATATCAAGCCTATATAATTTTGACCCCATTGAACCCCACTTTTTTTACAGGAAAACTGGGGTTTACAGGGGTATACATTATTTTGTTCAATTCTGCTCCAAGACATAGGTTGTCGGTACTCGTTGGAACCGCCTAAATGAGGCGGGTTTAACGTGTACACACAATCTATATTTTGAGCAGAAATAAGGAAAATATCTTAATTGTTCATCTTAAGGGGAATGGGAACACCTTCAAGGGGGGGGGGGCAACTCCTGCAATAGAACTTTTGTCTCCCATGTCAATAAGGGTCAATTCTTAAAGGACAGCTAAGGAGCAAATTCTTTCCTTTAATAGTAGACCCCTTTTTCAGCAGGATCGGGCTTATAGAAAAGCGAAAAAGAAGTTCCGAAAGTTGTCTCTCTTTGAAAAATGGTGGAAAAATCTACCAGGTGTTCCCATTCCCCTTAAAATCTTCGATTTTCGGCTGTAACGTTTACAATGTATTTGTATAGGCGTGTTTTCGTAATGAATAATAAAATTTATAAGCAGAAACAATCCATGACACCCGTGCGACATAATGCATTTTTGCACATCCCCTAAATGGCTACTTTTTTGGTGAACATCACGTGAACAAGTCCGTCAAATGAATACACCCCTAATACCCACTTTATATAGAGAAAACTGGGGTTAATGGGGGTATTCTTTATTTTTCTAATTTCTGCTCCAAGACATAGGTTGGGGTACTCGTTAAAACCGCCTCAGTGATAGAGAGATAGATAGATAGATAGATAGATAGATAGATAGATAGATAGATAGATAGATAGATAGATAGATAGATAGATAGATAGATAGATAGATAGATAGATAGATAGATAGATAGATAGATACCAACACCATATGAACTTGCCATCGAAATTCGATCTTCAGTGAAGGCCCTGATCAGATCTGCATTCTGCGACATCTGAATTGGGACTGCATGCACTGTTTGCCATTTTGATATTCCTTTTGGGGACATTCTGATATGATAGATCGACTTAAACACTGTTAAACTGATGATGTTAGGCAAACTGCCTGAGTGGTTGGCTATTCAATACATTGTATATTCTAAATAGTGTTCAATGGGTCGTTAGACTATAAACAAATTGACATAATCAGCCAGATTCATTAAAATTTCATGTCACAGCTAGGATACAGGATATAAGTATGGAGCACACTAGTATTATGACTGTCTTGCGGTATAAACCAGCTTTCATGGGAACATGGTAGAGTCCCTGCTCATCACTCAGGCAAACCGAATTCGATTCCGTTCTAGAACAGATGCGAAGGCCATGATCAGGTATTGATACAATTAAACACACCTCCAATCAAAGACACCAAAGGGAAAGAATAACTAGACCCCAAATTCCCCAATGGAAACATCAATAACAGAAAGCCAAAATGACAGTTACTTTCCCACAAAATGGCCAATTGGCTATCCAAAACAAAAAGATATAAGCGATACACACTCTCAAAGACAACCCATGTAAAAATAAACCGCGGCAGAAGAACCACCTTTGGAACGGCCAGTAAAAAGATTTTTACTGGGGGGTGGGGGGTGGGGGGTTTAAATCCATTTTATGTGGCCGCAATCCTCGTCCTTTCTTCTGACGTGATTTAGACATACAGTAGAACTTCGATGGCTCGAACACCGATGGCTCGTTTACCATGGCTGAGTCGAACTCATTCTTGAGCCCCTAGGGAAATCCTCTACATAAGAGAAAGTGGGGGATAATTTAAGAGATTTTAGTTTTTTATCTTGCAAATGTATGCTGTGTGTACTCATTAGAATCGCCTCGATGAGGCGATTCTAATGAGTACACACAGCATACATTTTCATTATAGAACACCGAAAAGATGTCTAAAAGTATTTCGTCATGCCTCCTGACAGTAACCCTCGGTGGCTCGAACTACCCCTGTCTCGAACAGATTTTCGAGGTCCCAAAGGTGTTCGAGCCATTGAAGTTCCACTGTAATTTGTTCAGTCCGCATAAAGGTCTCTTAACTCATCAGTGCAGCATCTCCGAGAACACATGAATAAAACAAACACATATATGAAACAGTGGTGAGGTCTCGACATCAAGACTGAACAACTGAAATGCTGGAGCAAAAGAAAACCAACATTTAAACTCAGATGGGCCTAACCTTCTGTCCATCATTTCTCCTCAATATCTTGTAAACAAATTTATGGTTTGATAACAAATTTTGCATGTGAATTGATATTGACAACCTCTAGTTTGGGATTGTTGTACAGCTTTTTGCAGTGCGTCAGTTTTGCCATATATCTTGTTTTGTTTGTTTGTTTGATTTGAGGTTTAACGTCCCCGTCAACACTGTAAAGGTCATTTTGGAGACGTTGCTCCCAATTTTGTGGGACTTTTACCCGACATTGAGATGAAATGACATCTCAAGCCCTGTCGCCCAATGAAACCAATAGGGTTTATTAGCATGGACGGTCCGCCTCGCACCGCGGTTCCTGGACAGGCTTAGATCCTCTAAGCGGTTTAGCCATATATCTTGAGAAGGAAACAATTGATTTCATAAAATTTGGAGTATCTCTCTATCTCTATATACTGCCATACACCTGCAGGGACATTCTAGGCAGGGTCGCGCGTCAGGCAAGGATCAGACAGAAAGTTAATGTAAAATGAGAAAAAGAAAGTTATTATAGTGAAGTGGTTAAAGATGATAGGTTAAAATAGATCATAAGGGAAGTTAAAATCAAGTTAAAAACAACTTCCTCTGGATCTAGGGCCATGAATGCTGTAGCCTACCAACTGCATCCTTGAACAAGTCAAGGGTTGGCAGACAAACCGTATTCTGGGGCAAGGCATTCCACCGAACAATTGCAAGGGGATAAAATGAATATTTATAAAAATCACGAGATGTCTGAATCTGTCTGAAAGTCAATGGGTGACTGTACCTGGAATTGGAATTCATTAGTTAAATGTAATCAGGGAGTGGTACTGCCACAAGACCATGAACTCACTTTTAGAAAAAGCAAAGACATACATCTGCCCTTCTTTGTTCACGGGACCACCAACCTAATTCCTGGAGCATGCCCGTTACGCTTGACCTATAATCATAATTATTAGTGGTCCATCGGTCAGCTCTTCGTTGGACTTTTTCAAGCTGGAGTATTTTTTCCTCTGGTATGGGGATCCCAGTTTTGGGCTGCATACTCCAGCTTTGGGCGTACCAGTGTTTTGTAGGCAGTCTCTCTGACCTTTTGGTTTTTGACTTTGATGTCTCGTTTGATGAATCCAAGGATACTGTTTGCTTTGGCAGTAATTCTGTCGATGTGGGAATTCCGTGATAGGCCACTGGAAATGTCAATTCCCAAGTATCTTGCACTGGTGACAACCTCGAGGACATGGCCGTGCAGTTTGTACGGAAAATTTACTAGTATCTTAGAGGTAGACACCCTAACAACCTGATACTTAGATGGGTTAAACTCCATGTCCCACCTGGACTCCCACATAGTCAGTCTGTCTAGGTCCTGCTGCAGCACGCCAGTGTCATCCGCATCTCCAACTGTCAGATACACAGCAACGTCATCCGCAAACAGACGTACTTTTTAGGTTAGCTCATCTGATAGGTCATTGATGTATATGAGGAACAGAATTGGGCCCAGGACAGAGCCCTGTGGGACACCTGAAGTCACTGGTACAGATTCCGATTTCTCACCATCAAGGACCACAGTCTGCGAGCGGTTACCAAGGAAGGCACAAGTCCAGCGGAGGGCGTTTCCTCTGACCCGTACTGATGGAATTTCCAAAGAAGCTTTGAGTGGTTCACCTTGAGTATGAATTTATGTTGGCAAGATATAGGGAATTGGGACTGTTTCATGTTTTTAGCTCACCATCACGTAGTGACGAGGTGAGCTTTTGGTATCACTTTTTGTCCGCCGTGCGTGCGCAAACAATTATTTCAAACAACATTTACTCCTAAATCACTGCTCGGATTTTGACAAAACTTCACAGAAATGATCCTTAGGTGGTCCCCTTTCCAAGTTGTTCAGATGGTTCGGGTCCGTGGCACATCAAGGTCACAGTAGCCAAAAATAGATTATTTTTTTTTCACCAAAAACTTAAAAAATCTTCTTCTCTGAAACCACAAGGCCCAGGTCTTTGCTATTTGGTTTGAAGCTTCATCTAGTGGAACCCTACTAAGATTGT